>VXAC01002952.1:2534383-2653906 GCA_013399225.1 Rhipidura dahli | reverse complement strand
GGCCCCGGCGGGAACGGGGCGCGCGCCCGGCCCCCTCAGGCCGCCCTCAGGCCGCCGCCGCGGGGAGAGCTGCGGGCCGGCAGCGGCTCACCCGCCTCTCGGTCCCGTTTAAGGGACCATTATCCCTATTACATTATTTCTAGCTCGAGGTGCACCTTAGGAGGGGACGGGGCTTCACAGCGGTTTATCCAATCGCTTTGCCACCAGCTCGGTGTTACCGATGATGGCACCAGAGACGTGGGCAATATCCAGGCAGACTTGACCCCCTTTCTCCTTAATTCTGTTTACTATCCTCCATGAGGTCAGATTAATTGCATCTTCATTGTAATATTTTAATAGTATTTGTTAACTGCTGGCATCCTCTTAACCAAATTTATACAGCAGAGCAGTGAATACGTGTATGGAACAGGCCTTAGTTCACGTGTTTGGTTATTCAGATGCAAGGCAAACACATGTTAGTTCCCTCAGCACAAGAAAGAATCAATAAACCTTTCTTCTATCTTTATTACAAATGCCTTCTGAGCTACCAGAACTTACACAAATTCTTTTCAATACTGCTCTACAAGTTGCATGTTGCAATTGAAAAGCATTGCTATGTTACAAATGGTGTGCCAATTTACACACTGCTCTCTGTTCAGCTTGGCTGTGCCTGGGTTTGTTTTTTTCTCTCTCCTTTGCTGTTTCTGATTGAAGCCCACTTCACTTAAAAATCCCTCCTTCCCCTTTGAAGAGCTCCATCCTTGTGGCTGACAAGTTAAACAAACCTGAAATGCAAGAGTGTGCACAGGCCTTTCTTAAGGATGCCAGGATACTGGCCTACCTAAAGCCTTGAAGGGTAAAGCTCTTGTCAGAGTTGAGAGCTTTTTATGAGAAATCAGACTGGCAAAAGAGAACAGGACAGATGTAGTGATGAGGTGTTGTGGAGTAAGCTCTTGCTGGATAAATTACATTTGTTTTGAAAGGCATTATGCTCACTCACAGGTACTATAAATGCTAGTAATAAGGCCTGAAGGCGAGCTGCATGGGTCAATCAAAACTGGCTACAAGAGGCTGTGCCCAGTCTCAAGAATTACCCTGTGCTACCCCTGAAAGTGGCTGCCAAGGGAAGGCACCAGAAGCCTGGCAGATCACCATCAGTCCCTTTCTTTACCTGTGCAATTTACTTATGTTATCTTGTAAATTACACATAGGGACACTTCCCAGTCCCTTTCTTGTAGCCATCACAAGCACTGCTGGTACAATGTGGCAAGGCACCAAAATCCCCAGATAACCCATAATAAATGTCTGGGAGACAGTGCTCTCCTCACTGGGGATGGCTGAGAGGCACAGAACGGTGTAAGCTGTGTACTGCTGTCATTGGGGTGAAGGGATCTCAGAATTCCCTCAGTGACTCCATGGATGTATTGAAAAAGAACCTCAGCTTCAGAGCTCTCCATGGGTAAACACCCAGGAAGTAGAAAACCAGCACCCACAATTGTCTGGAGAAATAAATGGAACCTGTCTGCTGCTTTGTCCTTCAGCACTTTCTGTGACTCATCTGTGGGGCAACACAGCAAAAGTTTCTGAGAAGGGGAAGAAAAGAATCTGAAATCTTCCAAAAGCCAGTTTTGCCATAACACAAAGTAAGGTCAAGGGACAAGGAGAACATGTTTTTAGGAACTAAATGGCAAGATGGACATAGTCAGATCCCAAGGGATGTGATCAACAAAATAACAGCTATGTTTTCACCAAGTAGCAAAACACCACAGCTGGAGAACAGCCCTACTGGCAGAAAGCAGCAGGGGGATGTGAACTTTTCAGCTTCTCACCCAGTCCCACCAGCAAGGAGGCTGGGGGGCAGAAGAGGCTGGGGGGACACAGGCAGGACAGCTGACCCCAGTGGGCCAAAGGGATGTTCTGCACCACACAGCAGCAAGCTCAGCGTATGAACGAGGGGGAAATGGCGGGGGGCTGCTGCTCAGGGACTGGCTGGGCTTTGGTTGGCAGGTAGTGAGCAGTTGCAGTGTGCATCACTTGCTTTCCGTATTCTTCTATTGTTGTTACCTATATATTATATTATATTATAATATATCTAATATATTATATTAGTATCTATTATCATCACATGCCCTATTAAACTGTCTGTATCCCAACCCACAAATTTTACTTTTTTTTTCCCCCCCAGTTCACTTCCCCCACCCACTAGGAAAGAGCAAGTGAGAGAGCAGCTGTGTGTGGTTAACCTGTCNATGTGATCAACAAAATAACAGCTATGTTTTCACCAAGTAGCAAAACACCACAGCTGGAGAACAGCCCTACTGGCAGAAAGCAGCAGGGGGATGTGAACTTTTCAGCTTCTCACCCAGTCCCACCAGCAAGGAGGCTGGGGGGCAGAAGAGGCTGGGGGGACACAGGCAGGACAGCTGACCCCAGTGGGCCAAAGGGATGTTCTGCACCACACAGCAGCAAGCTCAGCGTATGAACGAGGGGGAAATGGCGGGGGGCTGCTGCTCAGGGACTGGCTGGGCTTTGGTTGGCAGGTAGTGAGCAGTTGCAGTGTGCATCACTTGCTTTCCGTATTCTTCTATTGTTGTTACCTATATATTATATTATATTATAATATATCTAATATATTATATTAGTATCTATTATCATCACATGCCCTATTAAACTGTCTGTATCCCAACCCACAAATTTTACTTTTTTTTTCCCCCCCAGTTCACTTCCCCCACCCACTAGGAAAGAGCAAGTGAGAGAGCAGCTGTGTGTGGTTAACCTGTCAGCTGCCTGACAGGTTAAACCACAACAGCAGCCCAGAACAGTGCAGTTACCCTAAAGAAGGTTAATTTATGCAGCAGTTGTTTCAGTTCTTTGCTGCAATTTTCAGTGAAGAGCAGAAGATGCAGTTCTTCCTGCTGTGACAGCACCCACTCCCAGCACCTGCACAGTTGTGCAGCAGAATTTCACCCCAGTTTATGCTCCCCAGAAATACTGGAAGCAGTATTTCTTAATACGTGCAAGCAGTGTGCCATAAAGATACTTCTAAGGCACAAAATATTCTGAATGCATTCTTATTCCTGTTACTGTTTTGAAGAGGTCAAAAATGACAGGTACTGATCCATATTGATTTTCATACTGCATGCTATGGAGCCAAGTCATGACTTGGATTGCAGAAGATACCTGTGACAATTATAGTACTTCCCACATTATTGTCACACTGCAGAGGTGGCTCTGCTCCACACAGTTGCTGTGAGAATATAAAGCAAAGCATTTATGTGTGCTGCTCACCATCAGCTGTATTGCTTTGCACACAGCAGACGTGAGAGCTCAACATGTAAAGTCATGTACTCAGACCTACTCAAACACCGTGTACTTCTTACGTTCATTTGTTTAAACTGTAACAAATGTGTTACAACAGGATCTTACTCCTACACCTTATGGAAATAATGGAAAGAACTAAAGCAGGATTATGAACTTGAAAATAGTTTTGAAACTCTTTTGCAATTACAAAATAACCCCAACCCTCAAAACAAAACCTCAGCCCCAAACAATTTGGATTCAGATCCCCCACTCTCCTTGCAATTCACGGCTCTCAGGCTCTGGATTTTTTTCAGCTGTCACCTTCCTTTCTGCCTGCACACTTTGCCAAATGCTGTCCAGGCCACCTCTGAGCAACACATTTCATATGGTTTCATGTGGAACCTCTAGGCCAGGGTTTCATCAAATCTGTGACATCCTTAATCTGGCCATAACACCTAATGTAATGGTGCCAACAGTGCTCCAAAAAAATATGAATGAAAACTGGAATGAAACTCCTCATCACCACAGAGGCTGTGAGCCTTCTACCAGCAGCACGTGAATCTGCCTTCTAGTGACCACTGTCACCTTAGTGACTCCAAATGCCCTGGAGTCACACGTGATCCCACATACAAAGGACCCACCTCCGTGTCTCCAGCTCCTCTCTGCCTGGAATTTTTATCAACCCATTGGCCCTGGGAGCTCAGCAGATACTGGTTTGCTCACATACCAGGATGAAGTGCCACCCCAGGAGCTGGTGAGCACTCCCACATCCCACTGACTTGGAGGTCCTTGGTACCCACCCAGGGTCCTGCCAAAATGTGCTGCTTTGTACTCAGTGCTGGGAGATGAAACCTAGGTATGGCAGCCGGCTCCTTATGTGCAAGCTGTTGGCTCTTTCTTAAAATATGGTGTGTGGTAAATGCTGCAGATACAAACAAATCAATCCAAAGGCTGGAAGTATATTGAATGCCCTCAAGGGCAGACTGATCAAACACACAGAGCTGCATGAACAAATCTGCAACCTGCTGAAAGCAGGGATATAAACAAGTCAGGGAATTGGTCAACTGCTAACACCAAATGACAAGCAGAGAAACAAGGGTCAAAGAGGTTTAACTAAGCTGAGAGGCCCAAATCCCACTGTATAGCTAGTAAAACAAATAATACTTAAGGAGTTTTCTGGTACTCCAGACTGAAAATGTGTGAATAGTACTGCTCACTGCTCATAATAACATATATATAAAATGTTCTGTTAAAATAATAGTAAACCTTACAGAAAATGACTGTACTTCAAGCGGCTTCAAGTATGTTATTGTCTTATTCCAAAATTAAATAAATGCAAAGCAGCATACATAGAGGAGCAATCTACTGCCTGGAATTGTTTTTTTACCTACAGTTAATGTAAGCAATATTGAAGGTTGAAAGACTAAAGATTCTGTGAGTCTAATCTAAACATTAGATTATGCCTCAGGATATTTCATTGCATTTCTCATCTCTCCCCTGCAGAGTGAGTTTGTTTTGCTTGTTTATGTGGGTGTTCAACATAAACCAGAGAAAAAGACATTAAAAAAATAGGACAAATATAATAGAATTTGCTTCACACAAAACCTGTAAGAGCCTAGTTAATATTCCAGCATATCTGTGGGGATTTGAGAAGGCAAACAGATTGAGAGAAGGTATTAAGATTAAAACAATAAAAAACAACAGATGGGACTTTGGACATAAATCAAACTCCATGCAATAAGAGAAATGCAAAATGCACTCCTGTCACATTTTATAAGGTATAATCTTTAAGAAAAGTTGGCGTAGAAATAACAGAGGCTTCAGTGCCTCACTGGCATTAAGATAACACATTTTTGACACAGAATCTCAGTTCTCAATGGAACACTTAGATGCAGACTTTGGAGATGCTCCCTCTGCACATTCCTGGCACTCGTAATTAATTGGAAGAAGCACAAGGGTAATTTCTTTAGAAGTCAGTGCTAAGTTCACCTACATGTGCCATTTTTCCACACATACAGATCTGTTTTCTGAGCACGTGTTCAATGTCAGCAGCATTGAACAGTGCCCCTGTGGTGAGTGTCCAGCTGCTGAAGGAGACGGGCAACTTGAGTCCTGCTTGCTTCAGCAATGGCACCTGAAACTGTTCTTGGATAGGGATAAGGGAAGAGAACGAGCAGCAGGAAAGGCATGTTGTCCACCAAAGTCAAGAATCTATTTTTCAGTAACATTGAGAGAAATGGCCTGGTTCACTTAAACAAGAGACAGTATAATGTTCCCCTGGTATCCTACAAGATACTGAACAATAATTTGCACATGATTCATCCCCTTCAACAATAAAATTTTCCTTCCTTTTGGGAAGTAAGGAATTTTTATCTTTCAAAAGCTTAGCATTTTTAGCTCATATTTACAGAGCTTGCAAGTATAATAGATTTGTCTGTATTTGTGTTGTGTATAGAGATGTAATGTGTTTCTGTATTTCTAGTCTCATGTTGGAAGAACATGTGCAAACTATAGAAGGAAATTATTGATTTACAAACATTAAACACTGATTGCTCCAGCAAGGCACCAGCAGTTTCTGTACTGTGAGCACACTGGAATTACATACTATAAAATATTTATTTCAAATGCTGACATTATAAATTAATTTGGTAAGTGACGATATTTCAATAATGTAGGTTTTATGACCATGTTGTCATGTAGGATGATAAACATTCTGTGTCAGTGATGAATAGGCATATAACTACAGACACTTAAGAGAGCAGAGAAGAGAGTTCACTCTTTCTAATTCAGGCCTACAATCTTGTTTTGCTTCTACTTATTCATATAACATTTAGAAAAGCTCAAGAGTTGGTGGAAAGCATATTGGCATGGCTTATACGTGCACTGAGAGGCAGTGAGAAAATGATTTTTCTTCTCTCTCCACAGACATACACTAGCTCTGTAGTTAAACTAATTAACTTGGGGAGAAGCGTATGACAAAGTGTGTGTGTGATTCTCCAGTTTGGGAAAACACTGGGAAAGAATGGATCAAACAGAGCTCTGAATCCTCCCTTGCACACAGCCATGGGCAGCAGGGTAGCTTTTAACTTGTTTGGTCACATCTGAACCAGACATCAACTTATCTCCATGGCAGCATCCTGTCCTCATGCACTGCACCTCCCATTCAGCCTGACTGCCTCCAGGAGAGCCAGAGAGCCGTCACTGAGAGAGAGGATGGCATCTTGGAGGGGAAGAAAGCAAGGTGGCCAAAGCCCCAAGCCCCACTGCTGCTCAGAGCCAAGCACGTAGACAAGGTGTCAGGCTCCTGCTGCTCAGCAGGAGCAGGCAGACATCTCCAGCAGCTGTGGCTGGCACGGCTAAGCTGGTGCTACATCATGGTGAGCCTGGAGGGTGCCTCTTCTCCCTGAGGTCCGCCCCGAGCCGCGTGCTGGGCTGTGCCATCTCTCCCAAGCAGGGACAGGTGCCTCACGGCTGCACGCTGAGCAAGGGCTCAGCCTGCAGGAGCTGTGCTCAGCTCTGCCATCCACCAGCACGGAGCCACAGCTCTTCCAGCTGGCACCCCACCCGGGGCTCATCCTGAAACAACCCTGCCCTTCCTCCTGCTTCCCTCCCCCGCTTCCCCAGCGGGTCCTCTGCTGCCTCCCGCGCCCCAACCCAGGACAGGGGAAGGATTCCTGAGGCTGTTGTTGGTTTGCCACAGGAGAACCTGTGAGCCCTTCCTGTGGCTGGCTGCTGAGGTGAGGCTAACACAATGCCCAAATCGAGTCTTCTTGCTACTGTTGCTTGCTTCTGTCTGGCTGCAAATACTTCTGGTGTCACTTACAGTCTCAGCTCCCAGCTTATGTAAATAGACAGGAACTTCTACTTGTCTGTGCCTTAAAAGCACATTTCCATCCCTTATGATCACAGGGCGAAGCTCAAACACTTGATTTAGTAGCATACTTGTTTTCCAGAAGCAAACAATAAATAAAGCCAGCCTGCTTAATAGTGATTGTAAGCCAGCCATTTCTGAGGCCTGATTCAGAATTGTCAGTGGTCCTGCAAGAAAATTCTTGGCATGGCAACAGAAATACAGGTTCCCAATAAAGTATTTCCACCTCAGCAGAGATCAATCCTGCATGAAATTCTCTGGTCACCCATACATGTTGGCTGCACCAGTACAGCTGACGTGTGCATTAGCAATGCCTACCTCCTGGGCTAGCCAGACCTATACCCTGCTACAGTGACTTGTGTCAGATCTGACTTTTGAACTAATCCAGAGACCTGGAGGTGCTAGAAGTTACTCTTTACAACACATCTGCAGGGATCAATTATTACCTTTCCAGTAAGAGGAAAGGGACAGGGGGAAAAAGGGAAAGAAAGGGAAGGAGATGGAAAAAACGGGTATAATTTCAATATTACAGCAGACTGGCAAAATACCAGTCACCGCAAAGCACACAGACTGTCAGGAACAAAACCAGGAACAGAGCACAAGCCAACCTCACTTCCCATGCACACAGTCCCAAGTGCACAAAAGTACCTTATGAAAACTGTTTCTAGTAATTCTGATTGGGAAATCTGATAGCTTGTGGCATGAACTTCTCCCAAACAAAGGCTGCAATAGGTGACAGGGGAAAGTGAACAGGCCCGTACCATTCCCAGGAGCTGCCTGCAGGTCTGTTACAAGCAGTGGCGCTGGTAAAACGAGCTATACAACCTCTGTACCCTCTTTATCACAACGCCCTACACTACCTTTCCTGTTAGCACTTGGCAGCAACAACAAAGGAATTGGGCCAAAGACAAATGCTGAGGTCTACAGTGTTGCTGATGTCTGAAATGAGTCTCTCTAGCCTCCCTTTGTGCTTTCTCCTTCCTGAAATCCACCTCATGTACTTGAGGTGCTGCCCACTGGCTTTTGTTCATTATCTGCCCAAACCACCTGCCTGCTCTCTACTGACTGTATGTCCTTGTTCTCAAAAGGACTTGATGGACCGTGATAGAGGATGCTGGAAAGCTCCTGTCCTGTCAATCGAAATGTACCTGGATCAGCTGTTCCCAACATCTCTCAATATTTGCATCTTTAACATTTTTCCAGTGCTCATGTGAGCCCCATCTAGAAAAGCCATTTGCTCAGACACTGCATAGTAAATACAGACTCGCTTTCCTTCCCAGACCAGCTGTCCTCAGCCTTATTTGTTGTCTTTGTAAAAGAGGCATCAGTGATCCCCAAAGCATGACTTCAGCTCAGATCACCATTTGTGGATTTCTCACAGACTTTCCCCGTGGTGCTGAGCTGAAAGAAGATCCCCTGACATAAAGGCAGACTACGCAAATGTGCCATTTAAATTCCGGGAATCAAAACATTTCAACTCTTCTCTGGATGGAGAATGACAATGTTTCAGGTTAACATGGAAAGCTGAATTTATACAAATATTTTGGTATAGTTGTTTTCCTGCCTGTAGGAAATTAACCTTCTTATCCAATAGAATGTGTTTTAGGTCATGGCAGTGAGCAGATGTCTATAATCTCCTGCACGTGGAGAATCTCCATAACATCAGAATTAGCAAGAAGCAAATAGGGGAAAAAAAACCCTGAATGGAAACAAATGGAAGACTGACGTGGCTGTGTTCCACAAAGTACGTTCTGCAGCTGCATCACTGCTCTGGAACAAAGGGGAATATAATTATTGTTGTTTTACTTTCATTTCCCATTAGCAAAGCAAAAGCAAATAAAAGTGGTCGTTATTTCTGCAGGGGAGAGCTGGCAGAGGTGAGTGTATGAGGTCACACAGGGAAATTATGAGGAGACCTTCTTAAGCCTGAGTAGCTCATGCACCCAATGTAAAATCTATCAGTAAAATGCACCATTAACTCTCTGTTCCTGCAGGGCTGAGTCAGGCTTCTTAGATGCCCTGAGGATAAGGCTCAGCCACACCTGCTGGGGTAGGGCAGGACTTGGCTGCTCTTATTATCAGCTAAGCCAAGAGTGAGAATTGCTTTTGGGGACACATTTACTTTTGTCATGCTGGCCCCTGCTCCCAGTGTGCTTCCTGCTTGCAGGGAAAGCAAGGCCTGCCATGGTCCCTTCCAGTAGCCAAAGGTTTCTAAGTTCACTTGTGGGGCTGAGATGATTTGCCATACAGGCAGATACTCAACCATACACTACTTGCCTTAGTTTGTTTCTTCCTCCTTATTTATGACAGCAAAAAATGAAGCTCCTCATTCTGTCTCCCTTCTTTCTTTTAAATTTTGGAGTTAGTTCTTTGGCCAGAGACTTGCACCACTTACTTGCTTGCAAAAATCATCACTGTGGATAGAGAAAAATAAATTAACAATATTTAAGGTGGAGAGACAAAAACAACAAAGCAACTGAGCTGCAGGATGGATGCCACCAATCTGTGTATAGTGGAAAGCACCAGTCAGTGGAAATTTACAGCACCCTTCTACTATAACTTCATCCATCTTTTTCAGTTCTGCTGGACAGGATGGTAGCTCTGAGCTGGGAAGCTTCTGCTTGTAAGAATGCCAGGATATTCTCTCTTCATGGGGAGGGGGAAGTGCAATAGTTTGTGTGGGAAGCATTAAGAGGTTGCTCTCTCAATTCCTGTCCCAGCTGCAGAGGTTGTTGCTTGCTGTGTTCCTCTGCATGCCTGGTTGCCATAAATTCTGTGCTCTCCCCAAGCACCAACCAAAACTGAAGGAGAAAAGTATTTAGTTTAATACCTCTTTCTCCTGTTTCCGTTTTCTGTTTTTCTGCATTTACACTTAGCAAGCAAGCAAAGTGTGACAAGAGGTCATGCAAGGCCTGCTGCTTTGAAATGTCTGCAAAACTGCTCAGTTCCAACACAAGCACCTGATCTGGCTGGCCAGTGAGAGAGGGGGAAGAAGGGAGCAGAGGCACTGCACTACTCCAGCAAGGGCAAGTCCCAGTGATTCCTAATGCACAGGACCACCTGGGACCAAGGCAGGGTGGGACCTGCTCATTCCAAAGGTGTTTGTAAGTCCTATTCAGCCCTTAGTCATCAAGTAATTCCTTATCCTCCAACCAACCAACACAGCTGCAATGGGGTTTTCCTCTTCCTCTCATTCCTGGAGCGTATCACTGCTCGTGGCCAATAACGACATGAACCACCAAGGAAAGACCATGCTTTTTGTCATTAATATGATCTTTAATAAATGGAATAATGCACCATTTTTACAGCAAGCCTTTTCTCTCAGGCCTAAAGAATAGCCTTTTAAATGTTCTCATCCAATGTCTCTGTATCAATACAATCTCTTTATTTAGGTTTATATATAACAAAGCAATTCTTACAAGTATTCATAGAAAACTCTGTAGTGGCTTTAACAATGTCAGCTTTCATAGTGGCATCCACAGATGATTAAAAACCAAAAATTAGCTTTTTATTTCATACTCACACTGTTCCATGAAACACAACTTATACAGCATAGCAAGGGTATTGGGCAGCTTATACAAAAGAAATAACTGAAAGCAATTATTTATAAATTCATACATGATATTTCCTCAGTCGTTTGAGAGGAAAACCAAAAATACCCGTTAACAAAAGGGTTCTGATGAGACTCCATATTCTAGGATTTCTCCCCCTCTTACCCCAGAAAAGCTCGCTCAGAAAGTAATGCTCTCTTTATAGTCTTTTATAAGGAAAATGGCAGTTTCACATCTTCTTATTTCAGCTTTTACAGAAGACCAAACCCTAGAAATTTGTTCTTGCCATGTTTATTTTCCTGTTATACTGCATTTGTGGGGGGGAAATAATCAACAGCGATTGTAAAATATGATTCCAGCTTATATAAATGTGAATAGAGCACGCTTTCCTCTAGAGACAAAAAGCAGACAAGAAACATATACATACAAACCGTTTTAAATACGTTTCAACAGCATGAAAGAAAGAGAAGAGTCACCAATCAGGAAATTCAAAAGCGACAAATGAGTCAGCTATAACTTGGACTTGCCTGTTTGTTCTTGTGACTTCTTACAAAGACCAGAAACATTAACTATTTTCTGAATAAACAAGACTGAAGTGTGATACTTCACGATACAGTTCTGAAGCACAAAAAAGAAAGTGAATCAAGTGCTCTAGAAATAAACCTCACGTTTGCTGTCTTAAAAACAAGTGAATGGGCTACAAAAGTGTACGTTTGGGAGACCTTGGAACTAGGAAGTTAAAAAGGCTAATTATTTCTGCTTTAAAATAGTGACCAGGTGAGATGCTGTGCCCCTGCATGGATACATTCCAGTGATATATCTGCAGAAGCCTGCAAGGACTGGGAAGAAATCCTTCCTTCCTGTGCTGTGGAAGCATGGTGTATGCATTGAAGTTAATCAGCTGAATGACTTGAAAATTCAAACAATTGCTGATGAAAACAGCAATAGGCTTTGAAAAAGTATCAAATGATTACACTATGAATTAGCGTAACTCCAACTAGTTCCTGCTTATTATGCATGCCTGTTTATTAAACCACAGTGAAATAAACAGAAATGGCCATAAGAAGTAATTTGTATTAGTAATGAACTGCTAACACAGACCTGCATGGAGCCCAGATCAACACTAAAGGGCCTTGGTGTAAATGAGGATTTATAACAAACCCTTCCACTCCCACTCTCACAATGCAGTTCCACTTCTTGACAAAACCACAGCTGCCCTGCACTGACCCAGCCCGACAGCCTGAAACCCCCATGAGCAACCCCTGGCAAGGTTCAGGAGCCAGAGCTGCCCCTGCAGAACCACATTCCACATCAGCTTTCCCAGGGCTGATCCTCCCCAGAAACGTTTAAGCCACCCCTCCCCTGTGCCCACAATCAAAGGCAGACTCCTCCCGGATCCCCAGAGCACTGGGCTCAGCCGTGGGCTGGTGAGGTGCCCATTCCCTCAGAAACACCATTTGCAGGAGCACCCACAGCTGTGACTGCAGAAATGGAAGTTCTGCCTCCAATTTTACTCAGTATAGAAGAAACCCCAAAATGAGAAATCTGATTTGTTACTCTTTCATGTCAAAACTGAACCTACTTAGGGGGTGGGCGAGATCAAAAAGGGATGTATTTCTATAGCTACAGTTTCATATGACAATATAGAAGCCTAAAATGTAATTGGATTTAATGGACTAAAATACTATGTTTAAATGGCAACCACACACATAACTATAGCTACTACATAAAAAAGCCTTGTAAAAATTATCATGTATTAAGTGTTTTGGGTTATTTTTTGATCTTTGAGAGAGGTATCTTAAATTACTCAGCTTCAGATAAAGTTTGTCATGTGCATTTCCAGGTTTCTCTCTCTCTGTGTCATAAATCCATTCCATCCAAACAATTAGTGACACGTCTGTCACGGGAGATCTTGAACTACTGGACTGTGTGTCACAGTCTGACCCCAGCTTTACTGTGATGCACTACAGACAATTTTGAAATGGCATATGAACCCCCCACCCCCCATTATACTTTCTACCAGTGCTACCATCTGATGCTGTAACTCACAGAATTTATTCCTGGAACTTACACACAACATACATATGCATCTAATTACATACAGAGTTCCCATAAAAATATATATATCTGGCTTCACTGCCATATGTATAGTTTTTTCACTGAAGAAAGGCTTGAGGTTGAACAAAAATAGTAAGCACATTTTAAAAAGAAGGTTAGTGTATTTACATGTTAAAATGGGTACTGGGAGACCAGACAGAAAAGTTCAAATAATCCAAATTTATGCAAAATACTAAGTTGTCCAGTCTATGATCCAGCTTTCAAAGACTGATCAATCATACTTAATTTACTTCAATGAGCTGCTACAAATTTTCCAATTAGACATCAGCTAACATTTATATGCTACTGTGTTTGGCAATTATTATTTTTATGGCTTAAACCCAGCCTGTTTCAGCAACGGGACCAGCCATCATTTTTATACAAGTAAAAATTACAGCATAATTAATTTCTAATGTATAGACTAAATATGTGAACTTTAAAATTCTCCCTAATTAGGCTAGAAATGTCCACAGTAACTTCAATGGCAGAATGGCTATGAACTTTTGAGTATTTTTCATTAAAGAAAATTATAATCTGAACATAGACCCAGTAATGTTATATTAGTGTATATTTTTTAACATTTTAAAAAGTATCATTAGAGCAAAATGCACTGAACACTGGAACTAGGGCATATAGAATGTATACATAAATATTTTAAAGTAAGGATTCATTACTATTAAGTTTGGGCCAGTAATTAATTCCATACAATTAAAGAACTTCCTTATTCTCCTCTCTGAGGCAGGTAGGATTCTAGCTTTTAGAGAAAGCTGACAGATGGGAGGATATGAACTTTCTAAACACATTTATGAGGTGGGGTTTTTTTGTTGCTTGTTTCCTGAAACTTGCCAGCATCTATCTTGCATTGTTTTGTGCCCAGTGCACTGAAAAAAATCAAAATGTGTTGCCTTTGAAAATTAGATAATTTTCTATATGAAAACAAGAGACAAACAAGTGGCACTAAGAAAGCAAAACAAGAATGGAAATGCTGTTTCTGAAAATATTCTGATTATGATACGATCAGATGGTTTTATTTTCAATTAGGAATCCCTTTACTTTAGCTGTGCAGTTTAAGTGCATCTTGGAGTTTCAAGAAAGGCCTTGGTAGTACTAATTGGCTAACATATGAAGCTATAAAGCATTATAAACAAATTCAGGGGAAGTCTTGCAGAAGCCTGACTTGTAAATACCAATTTCAGAAGACTATGAGGCATGTCTGTTTGAAAATTTTAGAATTCACATTCTAAAAACCGTGTTATGTTGGTAACTCTATTACAGGAAACAGAACAAGACACAATGCATTAACCTAAGCAACTCTCCTGGCTTCTCCTAGTAAGCCATTTTCTATAACCAGCAAGATTTTGGATTTTGTCTTCTATAGACAAACATCAAAAGTCTGCTCTATCATTTTACTTGAATTATCCATTATAAATTACCATAACAAATATTCTACTAGTGCCTATTTGACAATGGTACAATTAATAGGTATTTACACTACCTTTCTATTTTCATTTTGCCATATTTATCTTGTCTGCCATATACATGAGAAATTGATAGAAAATTACCAACTTTCATAATTTTTCATTTTTTTTAAACCAAAGAAATGAAGCAAAATCATAACTAACAAGGAAATAGATCATATTTGTCTTCCTTGTTTATAGTACATTTATGAACTACCCCTCTGTTTGATTTGTAGAATTCTTTCTCTTACATGTATTTTTTTGGTTAAGGATGATGCCCTGTGGCATAAGATAAAATTCAGTATCATTTAACTTACAGAGAAAGTATTCTATGGAGACTGGAATATGTACTGTGAAGAAAAAAACCTGGTATTACTAAATTAAACATTAAAACCAAACTGCTAATCTGATTTCATCTAGCTGTGCAAAATGACAGTAGTTTGGTACCTACTTAAAACTGACCTTTAAAAAAGAATAGATTTTTCTCTATTTAATCTATAGGGTATTTTGTGATAAAGTACATTTTTCTATCACGTTACAAATTGCAGTTATCCATGGTAGATTGTACAGCCAATCTTGCTACTAATTATAATTCATTCCAAAGGCCCTCCAGCAAGTAATAGAAATAGACAAAGGAAAAAACAGAAGTATTGTTTAAGAATGTTGAAGGAGAACTGCAGAACAACATTTTCATCTGGTATTAAAATTATTTTGATTGCATTGATCACAAAAAAGTTGGATTTCTTACAAAGGCGTGGCCTGCAAAGAAAAGCTAAAAGACTGGTGCAAATCTGTCTCAGCAGAAGGAAGCAGCAGTCAGAGAAGTAATTTTTCTTTCCCCAGAGTAGTCTGAGTTAGCAGGAGTCCTAAATACTCTTTTCAGCCCCCATTCTGAAATGCTGATGGATGATACATGCAAGGCAAAGCAAAAGTCATTGGGAAAGAAGTGAAGAACCTTCAACACCACAAAACGGTGCTCACCACGAAACAACACCGCGCGCTGCAAACGGACACTCACAGGAGGCCAGAAGAGAAGTGAACCACGGTGAGCAATGTGAACAGAATGCCAGACATTCTGATTCGGGTCTTGAAACCCAGCTGAGCAACTGGCAGGTTTTCAACATCTGGGACGTGAGACTGCAGCAGATGGGAAGCCAGAGAGTGAATTAAAAGTCATCCAGAAGAAGGCTGTATTTTTGAAAAGGAGAGATATAACTGTATTATACAGGGGGAAAACAGATTTATGCCTCAGAGACAAGAGGTATGATTTGAACTGGTGCTTAAAGAACATAGGGAGCTCAAAATGTGCCTCATGGCTTCTATTTCTACAACTACACTTAATCAAAGTCTGAATTTATAGTTTTATCTCTTGGAGATATCTAGGAGAATCTAAGAAATGTTAAGAAGCATTACAAGAGAAAATCATAGCAATCAAGCACAAGCAAGGGATTTTGGGGAACAGCAAGAATCAGATGTAAGCAAGGTATGTATTAGGCTAGTTGGATCAACAGACAGAGAAGAACAGGGTTGGCAAAGTTTACCTCGGGGGAAAAAAATGGTAAAACGGCAAGGAAACAAATGAGCTTAAAAGCAGAGAGCATCTGCTTCAGTCAGCTGAAAGGAGACAGGCTGGGGGAGGCAATTGTTTGCTGCCAGTATCCTGCCACAGGAGTCTGGCAGAACAACTGAATTGATTTTCTTTCTCTGAACATCACCAGTTTTCAGATGAAGTGATAAATCTTTGCTTGTTACCAAAGACTGATGTGTTACACCTTTTTATATCCCAACAGTTTTTACTGAAGTGTTTTCAATTGAAAAGAATGTTTCTCAGGTGGAAGGCTATGTCTTAGGTGGAAGGAGGTGCTAACTAGTAAGAAAATTAATTTTCTTTCAGTAGACAGTAAAACCAATCACTCCAGAAAAAGGAAAGGTTTACTTGAGATAGTGAAAAAACAATTTATCTGAATACGTATTACATTCACATTCACTGACAGGTAAAATCAATGTGCATACAAAAACTGAAAGAAGGGACTAAGCAGAGGAGAAGAAAAAAATCCCCAACCCTCCCCCACAAACACCCATGAATTTTAAAAGCATGCAATAAATTTTAACAAGATGAATGAGGGCCTCTAAGAACTCTGAAGGGAGGACAAGTTTCAACTCATCTTGGCAACAACAATCGATTAGGATGCACCTACCTGCATAAGTAATCAGGCTGATTTTTACCCCATACTGTCTGTAAAGAGGTAAATCAGGAAAGACTTGTGACCCATCACAAAACTGTTTTGTGCCAAGTAAGGTTCAGGATTTTTTCTCTGTGTAAACAAAATACGTTCACAACCTATCTTCACTCAAGCTTTTAAGCATGACGATTATTAATAGTTCTGAATAAAATGTATTTTTCAATGTACACCATTAGTGATCTAAATAAGGTTTTACATAAATACAGGGGGTGAAACTGCACACAAAATAAAATGGAAAAAATGGCTGACACTGTTTCCTTACATTTGTTCAACATTTTGTTACTCAACTTCACAGGCTGGCACCTACTACTAAAAAGGAAACATATTTTGATTTGGAAGGATCAAAAGAAAGGTACAGAGCTCAGATTTTTTTTTTTTTTTGTTCCTTTTCTAAAGCCCTTTCAACTTGGGGAAAATTCATGCATTGTCACCTCTGAGCACAATGTGATATTGGCAGCTGCTTCAAGCTGGCTACGATGTGCAAAGTTCACTGTCATGACCGGCTGACTGCTCAACTGTCAAGGAAAAATTAACAAATACAAAAATGGGAACATGTGGAAGTTTTAGAAACACACTTTTCAATAAAGCCTACTGTGAACTATAGACTATTGCACATTTCAACATGACACAAGGAAATCAGGGGTTCAAAAGAGAATACACTTTGTAACATAGAAATATACAGACTAGCTTGTGCACAGAAATCAAAACATGGTTACAAGACACCACTGCAGTCAAACCTGTCTTATAGTCTGCTTATGATCTTAGTGACCTTAGGAAACTGGTCCAAACTGATTATCAGCAATACTTTTTTTTGTTACTTTTTTTTAAAAAAATATTTTGAGACCACATCTTTGATACACATATATATATTCCGTGGTCAAAACAGACAGACTTAACTTTAGCGATACTAAATAAAAGTGCAAAAACGTTCAAAAAATAAAACAAAATAAAAAAATATGGAAGCATAAGCTAAAAATTTTCTGCATAGCTGAAATCTATTTAAAGCGAGTCCTTGGTAGGGGTTGCTGACAGGAGGAGAAAGCAGTTTTTTAAAATGTCTTCTGCATGTTTGTTTAAAATAATGCAAAAAAAAGGTCATTTGTCGGCTTTTGAAGTATTTCACAGGCAGTTCACCCCTGCGTCCTTAGAGACCATTGTGGTGGCAGTGCCCCCCTCTGCAAGGTAGACAGCAGTGCTGGATTTGGGGGGCACTGCCTGCTCGCTGCCGTTGTTGTTGACCTCGCAGTGCAGCGGCTCCGTGGAGATGACCCACGTTGACGGGCGCCACCGCTTGAGAGAGTACGGAGTTTTCACTCGCTTCTTGATCTTCTCTCCTGAGCCTGACTTGCCATCCTGTAAGGAGTCACCTACTGAAGGACAAAAAAACCAAACCAAACCAAAAAAAAAAAAAAAGAATAGAAATAGTATTATGAGGAAGGTTAAGATTAGACTGGGGTCCAGGGTTGTTACTTATGTGAAACAGAACAAAGGAAAAAAATCTTTAAACACAGAAGCAACTGTGTGGCAGAGGCATGACAGGTGTATCATCTACAACAGCTGCCACTAAAACAAAGGGCTACATTCTGTTCTCTGTCAGAAATTACTTCAGTGAAGTAATTTGTGTTACCTGGAATGCACATTGGCATCAAACAGGAGAATCAGCATTTGACAACTGAGGGGCTTTTGCAACCACAGTATCTTATATTACCTGTAATGGGAGGTACAAAAACATGTTGCTACTACAGGACAGCAAAGGCTAAAATTAGCAAAGGCTAAAAGTAGTGCAATTAAATGTTAGGTCTCCTAAACCTACTCCACCTGGCAAAGCATTTCACCTGAAGACAAAATGGTCCAATCTGTGTTAAGGTCTTAAGTCAGGATTTGGAATGCTGGGTTGCAAAACTGACAAAACCAACTTTAATCACAACAAAACTTCAGCAGTAGAAATCTGATTGTCAAAAAAACCACAACCACTTCTTTTAACTTATCCTTCAATTAAAGAAAGCCACTGTGATAATATTTTTTATCTTGGTAAGACTGCAACTCACATCAACATGTTAAGACAAAAATAAAGGTTTCCTACTTAAAAGGGAGGCTTAAACATTTCATTGCTGAATACTCAGCTACAGTCCTTGGAAGATATGTTCTGGTTTGGTTTTAAACCTTTTATTTCCAAAGATGCCTGGCACCCCAGTTTACTTCACTAGCATCACAGCATCCTTCTAAACACAGACACGAGATCTGCAAGCACCTTTCAAGACTACAGTGACTTCTGGAAATATATTTTCTTTTAAATGCACACCAGGAGGTCTTTCCAATAGCTAAACCAGGCTCAAACACAGAGCAGGTACCTAATTTAACTATAACTACATTATTACATTCTTACTGTAAAAAGGAAAGCCCCATTGAAACCTCTTAGACCTCTGGCCATAAAACTCTCTAGGAAGTTATTCTGAAATAGACTATTAAAATCAATTCCTTCTCTAATTACTTGGATTAATTTTTATGTACATGGCAAACTGATGAAGAATTACTCTAATTGTTGCAGCTAGGACAGCAAAATAGAAAATGCCTGACCCTCCAGTTAGACTGGGCTAATACAGTAAAATCAGTTGCTTTAAAATCAAGCATATAGTTACAATAAATTGTTTTAATCAATGCATCTTAGAGAAAGCTATTCTTGAGAGAATGAGGACAAGTAAGGGAAAGAAGGTATAATGTGCCCCTGCAGAAAAAAATAGGATGATTTTCAATATGCTTTGGAGCTACCAAAGGTAGGAATCTTGTAAGGAATAATGAAAGTTAACCTAGAGTCAGAGTGGATGGGTTAGAAAGAGACAGATTTATTCTGTGTATGAGAAAGGATGATAGTGATCTAATACATTGGAAATTATGGAGACAGGACTTTATCAAAAAGACTGAAAAATTAAATTGATACGAGATTTAATAAGTATGCTTTGAGGAGAGACAGGGGAGACAGAAATAAATTCTATTCAAGCAGATATATGCAGTTATCAGGTAGAAAAGTGTCAGGGAAACTGTTCAGTTCTGCAGGCAACTTACACTGCATACTACTGCTATCCAAACTACTTGTGGCTGACAGATCCAGTGAATTAGGCCTCTGTGCTCTTCTAGTCTGGGTCTGCCCAGGATTCCTGGCCACATTCTGGGTACTGGCTGCAGCTGTGTCTGGACAGGGATTACTGTTGTTGTTGTTGGCGTTTGTTCGGCCGTTGTCCAGCGGTCGCTCCCTCCTGTCTACCAGGCGGTCCAGAACACCTTCGTCGTGGCCAACCTGCTGCTCCCGCCTCAACAAGGGCTCGTGCTCATCGGGACTGGAATTGATATTCAGCCGACTGTCCTCCCCACTGAACTGGTTCTGAAGCATCTCCTGGGCCCTCTGCGCTACTGAACTGCTGCTCTGGCCAGAGGGCACCGTGCCATTGGCATATTGGGTTGTGCCAGCATGAGAGTTTATGCCGTGGCTCCTGCCAGCCACTCCATTCATGGTGACTGTCACGACATGAGGTTCCGCAGCATTGATAGTGTTCATCTTGGCAACGCCCGTTTCCACTTGCTTCAAGTTTGATTTGTGCTTGCCACCAAATTTTAACCGTGGCTCCTTTGTTGAATTTTTGGTGTTTAGAGGGAGGCTAGTAGGCCTCTTCGGAAGGTTCTGTTGCTTGGGTAGAGGATAGACCTGAGCAGATGGGACATCTGGAATCAAACATGCCTGACCATTGCTAGCTTGTGTGAAGTCCTGTTGTCCTGTCACCTCTACTGCAAGTTTTATCAGTGGATAAAGCAAGCTGGAACTAGTGCTGCTGAGTGGGTCTGGCCCGCTAAACTGCTTAAGTGAATGTTCCATGAGATTCTCATCAGAGCTTTCTTTCAGGTTCTTATCCACTTCTTTTGGATCCAATTTATTTGTCTCCAAGTCCTCCTCTGTTAGCTGCAGGCAAACAGGGGTGGGCCCACCTGGCTGCATGACATTTGTAGTATGTAAGTTTGTTTCATCCGAGTAAGGCATTTCGGATATGGTGGTCATGCCAGTGCTGGGAGTGAGGCCGGTTGTATTGGTGGTGGACAAACTGGTGACACTCGTCTCAGGACTAGGGATGCGAGCCTGTGCTTGCTGCCGCTCGTAGTTAATGGAATTTCTGTTCTTTTCCCCTGAAGTCAATGGTGTAGTGGACATTGAGTGTTCAGAAGAAATGTTCTTCACTATGCTGTCAGTGTGGTGGATTGAATCTTCAATGTAGGAAGAGGAAGAATAATCTGGATATGGCCTTATCTTTGACACACGCCTATGATGCGACAGATTCCTTTAAGAAAAAATAAGTGATATTAAGATCGTATATGTAAAAATCACCTCATACTATAAAGCCTCTCATTTAAGACAACTGCGTGTCTTTCTGTTTCTTTTCATGCATAAACTAAGGATAGATACAGTACAAACAGGTATGTCAGAAACATCCTTGAAAAGTGCTAGGCACAAGAAAACTGGGTTTACTAGGACAAAATTTCATCATGGATGTTATTTCCTAAGAGGACAGTAATTTTCTTGTATTTGTCCAACATGCTGTTTGCCCCGTTGACAAAGTACTGCTAAGGTTCTGTTCTGGATCCAGAGAAGTGATGCTGAACAAGGTCAATGAAAACCCAACAGACAAGATCAGGAAAGATGCTGGGAAAATGTCACAAGGTCCTACACCATGAAACTCTACTGTTTTGACAATTTGGGTATTCTACGATTTGAACACAGTTTTTTTCATGAGAAGAAATATTGTCATATACAGCAACATTACTCCTCTCTGAAATCTGGATTTCTAGAGTATGCTATTAAGCACTGAAGTCAGTTCTATGAATTCTCATTCCCTCTGGATCATATATAAACA
Organism: Rhipidura dahli; assembly: GCA_013399225.1. NCBI lineage: Eukaryota > Metazoa > Chordata > Aves > Passeriformes > Rhipiduridae > Rhipidura > Rhipidura dahli. Next base: position 2,632,510 of record VXAC01002952.1, on the reverse strand, counting down.
TGCAGAACTTCTCTTGCTGGGGTCAGAATAACAGTGACTTAAACAATGGCCCTGCCGTTTGTTCACTGAAAAACCGCAGGTTTGAGACTTGGTAATCTCCTGAACTTGTACTGACTGCAAATTCACAGTTTTTAGCACAACACTTTGAACAGAACTTTTATGCATCATTTAGCAAGTGTACTTAAAGACAATTCACTTTGTCACTTCATATCATAGCATGCTGAGACAGTTTGCCTAAGCTCAGTTTAAAAGGTCCCTCTGTGAGAAATACAGTTGTTTACACAAAAGATGCCTGAATTATGGGGACATACAGGAGATCTTAAGAACACAAGCAATTGGGATTATGTCACACAATGCCCATATGCAGACTAGGTCATGTAATGCACACCACTTCATGGGTGCAGCAAGCTGTAGCTTCTGTCCTGGAGTGAGCCGAGTGCTGCACTGGGCATTTCCTGCTGACTAAACCCAAATGTGTTCTCTTCTTACCTCTCATTCTGCATGGCAGTTGACATAGGGTTGACTGTTGGACTAACTGATTTATTTCTCTCCCAGATCATCATCAGTTCTGCCATTCTCTCCTCAGCACACTGTGCTGTCAGCCGAGCTTCTGCATCTTGATCCCAACAGTCTTCAATTGTTTCTTTAAGTGACCTCACAGCCTGCCAGGAGACAAAATCCCTTTATGTTAAGTTTTTTTTCCTTATATTGTGCTTCTGATTCACTGTTTTATGGCAGCATTCTGCATGCATGAAAACAGTTACAAGCTGGTGAAATCGAGAAACAGAAGATATGCAATTTTATTCAAAGCTAATTTAACCAAATAACAGCATTATCCAAGTCTAATATTATCACACCTCACATATACACATCCACTCTGAAGATGCTTACTGAGGAAAAGCTACCTTCACCAACGCCCATACAACCTTCAGCCAGCCCTCTGATGGATGCATGCTCAGCTCACTCTCCTTGCCTTATGAGAGCTGTGTACTAAAGACTGCTGATATCTGTAAATGCTGCCACAATTATCCTCACAGTTGTTAATGGTCACTGCCCTGCTTCCCCGCACTGTATGCAAATAACAGCCATGCTCACTTCATCATCCTTGTCTTCCTCTGCTTAGCACAGTGACATCCAAATGTCTCATAAGTATCAATGAACTTGTCTGCGCCACGGGAGGAGATTTTTGTTGCACTTGTTTTACAGGTGGAGAAACAGAAACACACACGTGTTCCTGGCATCACACTGTGGGATGAACTGTACAGTCAGGATTAGAGCTCAAGACCTCCAAAACGTGCTGCCATATGTTCGGGGAATCAAAGAGGAAACAACTGAAATTACAGGCACTGAATGCTTCTGTTTCCACTCCATCTGGAGTACAAAAGCCAGGCAGACATTTATGGGCCCCTGCTGCCAGTCTGTGGCTCATGGAGAGGATCTGGTTTGCCAGCACAGCTCCCATCTCCAGCCCACTTCAACCTCTCCAGGACTGAGGACTGCGCGTAATCCCAGCTGGGCACTAAGGCATCCAGTGGGTCCTGCTGACCCTGCTGACTGTCTCTGTGCCAGAAATGCCGTGTGCCCTTCTGGCAGTGGAAGGCAGGACTAGCTCTGAGCACGAGCCAGGAGCTCCTCACCCACGGAGTGGGCTCCTGGCATTGCCTGCATCTGGCAATCACTGCTGCCTGGCGATGCAGCTCTGGCTGCGCAGGTGGGGACGAGCTCCCCCACAAGCAAACCTTTCATCTCCCTTCCCACAGAAGATCACAGAGCAGAGAAGCCAATACCCTCCCCTTAGCTGAGGGACACAAGTCTGAAAGCACCCTCAGGGACAAGGACGAGATAGGGTACTGGATCCATTCTCTCTCCCACAACAAAATGCCTTCATTCAGCTTTTAGGACTTGATTTTGGCACAGTTTAGACCAAGTATCTAAGTCAGTGGACACCCTAATCTCCTGTCTTGTTTCTTTGCAAGACTGTCTCCTACAGGTTTCAACCAGTGTTTGATTTAATACTGTCTGTCCTCTAGCAGATCCTTTCCTTCTGATGTTTTAAGGATCACGAAAGGAACACAGTAATGACTGTACAGACAGTTATCAAAACTGAAGTTCTTTACCATCACATTTACCACAATTATGTGTTTTCTATTAATTTCAGGTTCAAAGACAGCTATGCTAAAATTCTCTATTTATAGGTACTAGCACTCTTCAAAAAGATAGAAGGGACCAGAAATCTGCATTACTGTCGCATTCTGTTAACATCCTTCAGTGCTGACTTCTGAAATCAAGCGTGGACCCCACTCTGGCAAGTGAGACAAGGACACTGTAACATCTCAACACAGTTTATAGCTCTTGAATTATTTCATGTACATCCTCAGCTCAGGTTATTACTTTATACTGTGAAAAACAGTGCTGCTAATTAAGGTCTGTAACACAACATAGATGGTTCCAGAAGCAGACTGAGACTGCATAGGTAACCACGAATCAGGATTCCACATCTTTTGAGCACCTTAACTATGTGATTAAACATAAACTTTTTCTAATGCTTCTCAAATGAAAAGGACAAGTGCATTTCTTTCACAGATGAATTTGCAGGAAGGTGTTATAACCCAACAAGTCAGCAGAGCTTTAAATAATGGAAAGAAGTCTTTTACCCGTGCATTAGATACAAGAGGTTAGGACCTGGGTCCAGAGTGAGGTTATCTGGAGCTTAGCTTTCTACACTTTCTGCTGTAGAGTGCTCATTCAGATGTTATCCTAGACTGGCATAGGGTGGAGGAAATTGTTTGACACACGTTTATTATTTATTATTCTTTTCTCTTAAAGCACTGGTGTAGATCAATCCTTAGAGCTGGAGTTATCATCACCATTTTCATTATTAAGAAAAAAACCCCTAACAACACAAAGAATGTGTTAGGCATTTTAAATATGGGGATCATCTAATAATGCTGGAGTCTAGAACATAATTAACATTTAAAATGGTAGTCTGCAAAACAAAACGAATCTTCAACTGTTTTAGTTTTAACTGTGTTCAGAAACAGCTGTCAAGCTTGGTTCTTCCAACCCTGTATTTGCCAACATGGTTATAGTTGAAACAGCTGTTGTTTGATTTCACATATACTTTGGGCACTGATTCCTTTTTTTCCTGTTCTCCCCCTTTGCCCCCGAGACTGGCTGGCCAAAAGTTTGTGATAAAAGAAACACAAAAAAAACCTCTCAGCTCGGTTACAACACGTTTTACTGCAGTGTACCACTGCAGGCTATGCTCCTCTCTGAAAGCAGCTTCCTACGTATTTACAGGCACCAGCACAGGTGAGGCCGTGGGCTCCTCCTTGTCTGCACAGTCACTACAAACTTAGCAACCACCAAAGTTTCTGTAGATGGAAAGGTGTAATTTCAACAAGAGAATAACTGGAAGTATCTTTTAAAGTAAGTCAAATACGCCATTTTCATAGTTCCAATTAAGCTATATTACCTTGTATCAGGTGGAACCCAGTAACTGTTTGCATTTCACTTTGCTTGTAAGAAAAGGCAAACAGCCCCCTCCAAGCCAAGGGGATTCACATTACCTGACCTCTGCTGCAGATGAAAGCCAGCACAGACACTCACCAGAGTTCAGCTGACTTGTTGTAACTTGTTGGCCTGCAGCAGCAAGGCTCTAAGCCACAGCTATGTTAATTCAAAACAACAAACAGTATTATGATGTTTATAGTCTTGAAAATAAAAACTGCAGATCAAATGAAGCCATATAAAATTCTTAATGCAGATATAATGAAATGATTGCTAAAAGCTTTAGCCTCTGCAAATTCTGAGGATTATGCAAGTTCAAAAAAGTTTATTACCATGTTTACCAATTTTAGTTTTGGAAGAGTATATTGGCATTTTTGCCAGCTATTTTAGTTGGTATTTTAGTTCAGTTTTATTAGTTTATTAGTTTATAAGATGTCAAAAGGCAAAAAATGGCTTCATGTTTCTCATTCAGAACACATGGGTGCTTCGTGCACAACACTGCAGGTAGTGTTTAAAAATTAATGTAACAGGTTATCTTTGGTATATCACACTGCAGCATGCAGCAGAAACAATAGTAACAGTATTTTTCTTTTTAAAAAATCTAATTTTCATGCCAATAACCTTTAAAAACTGAATTCAATATTTAAGAAGTCCAGGCAGAAACAGCTCCCAATCCTTAAATACTAACAAAGAGGAAAAAATCCCAAAACCTAAAAAATTGCTTTTAAGAAATGAGTACACCCTAAAGCTGGTTAAATCATTGTTTCTTTGAAAATATTCTCTCTCACCAGGCTGTTCTCCTTCCATGCTTCTGGGAATTTTGGTCTTTGCTTCTCTCTAGACACCAAGACTTGCATATCTTCAAAAGTGGGATGGTTTCCGACTTCAGTCTGGAAAGCCATCTGGTACTCTGGCACAGATTCCCCTGTTAGCAAAAGAGAGAAAGGAAAAAAGAATCAATCACAGATTAAAAGGCAGAGCAAGGGCTTTCAGTTGATGAAAGGCATTATCAAAGTTGCTGTCTATCGAGATGCTCCCCACTTTCCCCAAAGTCTAACTTCCAAAAAAAGGCTGAATTAACTGCAAATGAATTAAGTGCTGTTCAGCAACCTTTCAAAGGACAGCATCCTCAGACTTTACAGGTTCAGTGGCACATTTGGAATGTCTTGGAGCCCGAGGATGACACCTTCTTTCTGTGAAATGCCACTGACTGATTATATTCATGTACTTCATTCGGGAGGAAGCCCAGCAAGATTACAAGCCTCTGCAGATAAAGTACAGCTGTTTGACTGTACAGAGAATGCTGCATTTTAGATTCATTCTATATGCTGCAGCTGGGGAAGAAGATGGTGGATGTGGCACAATCTCATGTGTAAATTTTAAGTCTACTTCCTTTTGGTTTATGTCACAGGTATGGAGGCTTTCCCTGAACTTTCAATGTCACTCTCACAAACAGGTATGACTGACTAAAGGCTATATTAAGTCATAGTGCTTTTTCATAAGGAAAAGTCTGAAAGACACTTCAGGCACTTCTATCAGTTCCAAGAACTGGAAACACTGCCTCTGCCATCAGTGTAACTCTCAGTGGTTTTAAACTCTGGACAGTTATAACAACAACAGTAATGCTCAAATGGCACTCAGCATGAGGCCTGCAACGGCCCGCACAGGTACCCCCGAGCCTCTGGGCAGGAACCGCGCCTCGCCGCAGACGCAGTCCTGACAAGCACCACCTCCAACACTAGATGGCAGCGACTTAATGGCAGAAGCAAATGAGAAAACCCCTTCCGCACTTCCAAGAGCTCGGGCTCGTGAGTAGCTTCGGGTGTTGGTGCCACTTCCTACTATGAGGGTTTTCTCCAGTTCTTTTAGTTACCTGGGAAGAGGTCTGTACATCTCATGAATATCTCCCAGTAGATAAGGCCCAGCGCATACATATCCACCTGTTTCAGAGCAGACTCACAGTCCCTCAAGTTCACTGCTCCTTCAAGCACTTCTGGGGCCATATAGCGGATCGTGCCAACCTGGGAAAACATCACAGCAAAGCTTCACACCAGGAAGGAATTTCCAAACTCAATTTAGTTTTTAATACCCTGTTCTGCTTGGTATTTTCTACATTTAAGGAAAACGCAGCTCATTCCTAATCAATATTCTAGATTCTTACCAGTCTAGTTATAACAAAACCCTTCCCCTACTCTGCCACTTTTCTGCATGTACCAAAACAAAATTTTTTTGTCCCTTACTTAATGTTTTCATATGAAATATGATATAGTAGAAAAGTTTCTTTTTCCTGAAATTACACTATTAAGCACCAAGGTATGAATCATAATGGAAGAGGATCCTGCTGAATAGGAAACTTGTTCTCTATTCCTGGATTGTCAGCAAGGTTCCACCCTACATCCTCCATAGTCAAAGGTTATTAACAGTCTTGGAAGATACCTATTCATTTTCACTAGGACATGTGTTAGATTAGAGCACTTACTCATCAGTACTTGCAGGACAGGATTTTGACGAAGGACTATTCCACATCCCTGCATTTTAACCAGCAGTTTCCCTCTTTCTTTGTTCAGTATGGGAAGATCTAGAAGGAGCTCTTCTGCACTAGGTATGTTCAATTTAGCACTTGCTTTCTAAGGGAGGGTGATTAGCACTGTGAAACATGTTCTTTGAATGAAATACCAAGTTCTTCTGTAAAAGCACAGACAACAACTACACTGAAACATCAGGCACTCTTTGTTTAAAACAGTCTCACTATATTTCAGTAGCCTGTATTAGATGTCAAGCAGGACGTATAGAATGTACTCTGTCACCACTTCAAAAAATTAACACCAAAAGCACGAAAGAATGTTTGGTCTTTGGTTAGCACTTGCAGTACAAAACTGAAGGGACCTCTACCACATAACCACAGAGAACATGGCAACCGAACCTACTGTGTGGCTTCTCATATCTCACACAGAAACTGCAGTCTGCCAATCTACTGCCTTTCAAAATGGCAGGTTTGTGTTGAGTATTTTGTGAATAAGACCAGTTTCCTCCCAAGGAGGTTTCAGCCACTTCTCACCCACACTGCAGCCATTACCCATTACAGAAACTGTACCACCTGAACATTCATCCAACCATCTGTACTTACCTCACTAATGGCTGCATTGTCTTCCTCCCCTGGCCGTACCAGTCTGTTTCCAGTTAACTTCATGGAGAGTCCAAAATCACTGATGACACACGTTCCATCGTTCTTTACCAGCACATTGCGGCTGTTCAGGTCACGATGGGATATTGCAGGTTTGTAATGCTCTGTTTGGACACATGAAAGTGCTCATTACTATTGAATAATCCTACTGTTTGGCAAAATGAGAGAACCTCATGATGTCTGCTCAGCTATTCTAAACAGAGAATCAACTTTATTTTTTAAAAAGCTGATTGTTTTGCTTCTTTACAATGAGCTCCAAAGTAAGCTATCTAGAGAAAACTGACTGGCATTGAGAGCTTCACTGCACCTATATGATGTATTAGGCTACTGCCATATACAGCATATACAATGTTTGCCAATCGTCTTCTTCCCAAGGGATATTTCAGCGTGATTTTGGCAGTGGAGACATTCTGTACTTAAAAATAGACTGCTGCCACAGCCCTAACGGCCATTCCAAATACTCTCCATCATTTCCACACTCCTGTGTCAAATACAGCACCAATTATTTATGTTATGATTGGAATGACCATTGGCACCTATTCAGAAGATATGCAAACAGTATTATTCCAGAGAGCCTGAGCATGTTCATCTTGCAAGGGATCTGATCTCTTCCAAAGAACAATCTCAGTTGTTCATAGTTTTTATTTATTTTGTTAGTAAAGCAGTCAGAAGTATAGAACTCATTTTACTGTGGAATTTATCCTACTCTATGAGTTCCTTCCTAGCATTCATAGGCTATGGCTGTCTCTCCTTTATGATGGAAAGCTTACACAGTTTCTGGCTGCTAATGGACACACCTGTCTGCAGATTTCAAAATGATGAAGTTAAGATGATAGCTGCAGTTTCAATGGCACATAGGAATACTGACTTGGGTATTTTCAGCACTTTTAATACCATCTTTAGTTGTCATTCTTTGCTAGTGCTCATGATTAACATTTGAGATATACAGTTTGAAATTTTAATCCAAACATTAGCACCTTAATATAGATATAATGACATCAGCCTTTTATTTACTGCCAAACCCCTAACATTTCAGTGCCAGGCCATATTCTGCAGCCTGATACATCACAGATCTCAGAATATCTACTTTATAATTATGATACTTCAGCTGCTGAAATACTGGCTGAAGCATGCACGCAGAGATACAAAAATCCAAATCAATATGTTGTCACAGCTGTCACTCTAATATAAAGTACCAGAAGTCCAGCAGTATTGTTTGTACACAGTAAAGACTGGGCCCAAATCCTCAGATGAAAATCCAGAGACATGATAAATAAAACTACAGTGGGGTTAGATTTAATTATATAGTATACAGTTCACACAAACTAAAAATTGCTTTGGTGATTTGCTTCTGAACTGCAAAAGAGACACAATACCTCATCTGTTTGCCCTCTGTCAGAGAGCCACACAGTGCTTCAGGTCTTCAGTAATCTGTTGCCATGACACAGCAGCACTGCACAACTCTGCCTCCTCCTCCTGCCTCTCGCTGGGGCTCTCCCAGCTCACACTCCGTGTTTTCCCACAAGGGTCACAGACAGAGCCCACAACACGGGGTTGTTCAGAAGGAGGGAACATATCAGAAGTTCTGAGCAATCTTTATTTGCATTCATCATTTCCTACTCAACAGCAGGAAAAAAGAAAGGCTGGAATCTGCAACCTGACAGAAGTAAGAATATACTGGAGATCCTGGCATCCCTTCCTGGCCTTACCTCCCCGAGGCAGCTCCGTGTGCAGGTACGCCAAGCCCCGAGTTATAGAGTGTGCCAAACGACAAGAGCTCACCCAGTCACTTGTGTGGAGACTCAAATATTTGCACAAAGAACCCTAAAAAGAGCCCAAAAATAAGACAAAACAAAAAACGTGGATTAAAATCATTGTCCAGAAGAGTAACTCAACGTCTTTTGGAAACTCAGTTTTATCCACAGCTTCTAAAAGGTATAAACCTGCAACTGCTTATGTGTTTACCCACATACCCTAAAACACAAGATTCAACCAAAGTTTCATTAAATTCCAGTGCTGCCATTTTGTTTCTCTAAAGTGGAATAGAAATTTTATCACAGAATAACAGCGATTGCCTCTAGAACAAATGATATTAATTATAAAAGTCTTGTTGCAGAACAGAATAAAAGTAACTGCAGATGTAACACCCTGGGTTTCTAAAAAGTGGGCTTTAGACCATTATCACTTACAGAGTACTCAACATCTCTCACGTGCTACAATCTATTTATGTATCAAAACAAAAACACCCCAAAGGCAATTCCAAATGGGAGTGAGTCCACATGCACTGAAGAAACATGGAAAAAAAGAATGCCATGTTCCCCTTTTCTTGAAAGGGAAGTTACATGTATAAAATGGGGGATATTCTAGTAACTTGTCTTGAAATCTCTAAGCAAACCAGAAGGAAGTGTGTCAATTATGATGCTGAGATATTTTAGAAACTGAGACTGCTATCCAAAACAAGGATATGCAAACTGTGACACTTTTGGTGCACAGTCCCCAGAGACAATATACTTAGTTTAAACAAACTAAATCCTCAGGCATGAAGAACAAGTAATCTGGCTAACTCTGCATGCTTATTATGTTTTTTGGGACTACGAACTACCCTGATTTTGCCCATTTAAATCTGTAATCTCAAAGATACACCAGTGTATAACATCTTAATCAGATGCAGCTAAATACATATCATTGCAAAGTAAGCTTTGTAACATTTGTTGCATAAAAATTTGGTATGAATCCCTTTGGAGTTGACACTCCATGAATGTTATGCATGCACAATTCAGATGGAGGCACACAGATAGCAGAATTTAAAGTGACCCAAGTATTAGACATTTTTTTAATCCAGTGCTAAGACTAAACTCAAGTGCTTGACACTTCTTAACAGAATCATGAAAGTCTTACACCTTTTCAGACCTAGTCTGTGCAGAACAAGGAACCCCTGAATAGGTGACATCCTCTGTAAAAACACAGACTGAAGGTGACTCGTGCAAGTTCACACAAGTAGCTTTTCATTGTTCAAAATGCTGTTACATGAACTTCAAATAGATTCTGTAATACATAAAAAAAGCTGTGAACCCACCCAGAAAAGAAATTTTGTATTTTTCCTTATTGTTAACAGCTTTTTAAGAAATACAAGCCCTCTTATTAGTCTCCAAATGCCATCAGCTTGGGTTTCTTTCTTGGCTTAGTGGGTTGAGATTCCAGCCCATTCTAATGGAGGCCACAGGACTGTTGTTATGATGTGACTGGCAAACGTTCCCCGTATAAAGACCTTAAACCAGCTTCAAGATCTTTCTGCTGCAGAGCCTGCCCACCATCAGGTATTTTTTAAACGAGCTGAAGGCTGTGATTTTATGCTTTGAGTGAAGTTCAATATGAACGATAACCAGGAAAAGTTTTAGTCAAGATTTAGAGATATATTTGTAATTAAGACTATCTTGTTAGAGTCCCAAGTTACATGTTAAACTGGGGATATGTTCTGATAACAACTTCTGATAAAACTGTTATTTTTAACAATCAGAGATTCTATCTGTGTTTTAGAACGATTTTTCTGTCGTTCTAAAAGGACATGAGTGTCTGACTACTGGGGCAATAATTCTGTGGCTGTTACACATTTCCTGCTATGTCATCCCTCACAAGTGACTCCCTTACTGACCTACACACCTCAGAGTGTCATCAGAACAGCATGCTGATTGGTACTTGTATGGTTCCTTTCACTTGCCTGTTCCCTTTGGTCTGAAGGCATGTTTGGATAAAAACACAACCTGGGTCAAACCTATCTGTCTTGCTTTCACCATCAAGAACAATTTTCTGTGTAAAAATGCCCTGGTTTGTGTGTTCTTATTTTCAGGAAGGAAAGTATTTTGAAGAAGAATGATGTTTTGGATGGGGAATATTTCACCTGCACATCTTGTATTGGTTAGTCCTTATTGAAATCAGATTTATGGCTCCAGTCTGAACACTGCAATTCTGTTTTAGCAGGGCTGCCACAGCAGGCTTCCTTTTCTGCTGTTAACTCCACATAGAGCAGAACATCTGCTCACTGAATTACAGATCACACTGTGCATTAATTACACCTGCTGTGCACTTTTTCCAATGACTTCCAAACAAGCAGTGGATTGATTTCAGACTAATCTTGCTGTTCTTAATACCACATTGGGAAAGAATCTGATAATGTGATGTCATAAGCTTCATCTGTACATTTAATCAGCTCATTAACAGAGCCTGTTTACATAAGCAACAAGACAGTTTTCAATCAAATTACATTTCAACTGAAAATGCTTTCATTCGAGAAAACAGCAAAACCAGATCACCTGTGAAGACACTTATGCTATGCCCTCCCATGAAGAGAACACTCACTTGATTTTACCTAACTCAATTACATGAAAATATGCCAGTTTTGTCAGAGTCACATGCTTTGCCACTGTCCATCTGGTACGGGCACCAGTGACCTTTCTCATGGTCGCGTCCAGTTTCTGCAATGCCTGTCTCTTACAAGCTGACATGACTGAGTGCATTCTCATTTAAAAGCTTCAGTTAAGACACCCTTTTTTGTGCTTTGTTTCCTAAAGTTTGTATGTAGTGTGTATGTGTGTGAACACACACCTATGTTTAAGGTATGTGTTTACATGGGTGCATTTAACTTTCAACACAAACATATCCATGGAGCCTAGAAATCCCTAAGACAGGCCATCATTACTGCTACTTAGCACTGTTCTGCTCCTTTTTGCTGTTCAAATAAGCAGCTTTTGTCCTACTGCCTCCATAAAAGATCAGGCTTCAGCCATCCCCTTTACACCTTGCAGGAAATACAAGTTTGCTTAATTGAGACCAAAAAGCTTATTTAAAAAAAAATTTTTAACTGAATTACTAAAGTTCTTTCCCATACACAGGCAAAAATACCCCAAGATAAATTGTGACAAAATTTTTTGCACTTTCATATATATAATCCCCATACAGATTTTATGATTTTTCATGAAAGCTACTCACACATTCACACTGCATATTTTTCTAATGTTTCTGTTTCTGTATATGTGTGTACATGCACAAAACATTAAGAACCCTAATCCATGAATTTGAGAAATATAAGCATTCAGTTAGCTGAGGAGATTTGAAGATAAGGTTCTGGAAAGTAAGGCTGCTTTCTTGAGACATGTCCTACATCATCAATATATGCCACAGAAAGCTTTAAAGAAGATAAGAGGATAAAAAGGCACCATGATTTATAGAGCCACAAACTAGTTTGACAACAATCTTGGATCTACTACATTTCATTGTAAAAAAACACACTGTTTACAGCTATTGAGTGAGGTCATAAGACAGAGAGAATGTCTTAATGTTAAGTTTTAAATTTATTAAATTATTTTGAAGTAAAAACAACTCCTCAAATTCTGTCATTGAATAAGGACAGAACTGACTAAAAAAACTTTGCACCATAAACAAGAGCAAATACTCCAGAGCTAAGAACTGGTAAGACTACATTTGGTAGCACTAACTGGGAAATCTAAAAGGGTATTAGAGGAACTCACAATAAGGTGCATTAAAACTGTCATTTATATGGATTATTTTTACATTACTGTGCAAGAAGCACCACCAAACTCTAAAGAACATCCTGTTCTTAGGATTCTTAACCAACCCAATTGATTTCTTCGAAGCACTTACATTGGGGTAATATTCCATCACCAATAAATATTCCATACGGCCGTCTGCAGTGAATCTCTCATCCCCCACAATGAAGCGGGCGATGTTATCGTGTTCCATCAGTGGAATCCTGTAAATGTTCCTCTCATTGACAAAGTTCTGACGATTAGCAAAAGAAAACACTTTCACAGCAACCGGACGTTCATCCAGGGAACCTTTGTACACTGCTCCGTATCGCCCCCGGCCAATCAACTGCAAAAAATACAAATAATTAGTTCACAAAATAATAAATGAAGACAACACCCAAGTTTTCACTCAACAATAACTGTATGTCAACTTTTATCCTGACTTATACTATAAGAATAGCGAAGATAGTGAGTATTTTGTAATGAAAACCAGAATTAGAATGCTGTCATGAAAGCTATTTTGGAGCTGGAAACCTCAGCACAAGTCAACACAGGTCTTACTAAACTGATCTATAGTCGGAAATCCAGTAAATATATCATAAATAATATATTCAATACTTTTATGTACAGAATCAATAAAATACATGTGTTCTGTGCTGCTAATTCTCTTACTGACTTTTGCCTACTAAAGATATATAGCTTTTTATGTGATCAATTTCATTTCACTGCAGAGATCACAGACATTTTCAGTTTAGGACAGTTCATAAGCTGTACCTTTCAGGTTAGTAATAACAAAATATGCATTTGTAGTGCAAAATAGATGCCAAAAGAGATAAACAGATTTTAACAGAAAGAAGTAATTAATTCCTGACTACCTGAGAATCTTTATTCTAGCTCCAACTGCGTTAGACAGTCTTCAAGAATGGCCTTTCACATCTCCATAGTAACTGCAGAAGAAAGATGCAATCTCTTCTCTAAACCAAAATGCACAACCACCTTCAGGAAGAGCTCTAATTTCTAAACCTCAAAAAATTCCAACTACGTAAGAATTTAAGCACCTATTTAAAATAATTTTCAGGAAGATCCATACATGAAATTGTAAGGATTTCATGACCCATTTTTCTACTTTTTAAATACTTACAGATGGAGGAGGAATAGAAAACAGAAGGGACAACAAAAGTAATGTTTCTAAAGATGATACAATTTTCTTATGGGAAGGTTTTCAAAAATAAAGTATCATTTAATGAAGAGATTTTCTGTTTCTCAGTCCTTTTATATCACTGGGTTGCAAAGCAGCAGCAAGTCAGGTCAAAGTACAAACCTGGAATGCAATCTACCCACAGAGATGTCACAAGGCAGGCACAGGTTAAATCATTTGTCCTGCAACACCCTGTGACTGGGAGTGAGGGGTCAGCTCCTTAGGATACAAGAAACAGGACAGGAGACACCGTAGCAGATCTCTCTAACAACTTTCAGACTTGGAGAAAGTCACTGATTTCTCCAAGACTGCATTATCAGTACAAGTGCTTTCATCTGGGGCTCTGCACACTTCTACAATACACATTGTTAGACTCTTGTAAACTGCCTCAACTACTTTTTTCTTGGTAGAAGACCCCCAGTGTTCTTTGCTGATCAGTCTGCTGTCACCATTAGAGCAGCTCACACTGCATGTCTGCAGTCTGCATCTCTAGGTGGGCTTCTACCAGCAAAAAGAACTAAGTACCACTCTGCATCTCAGTCGTTCTACTCATTTTTTTTCCTGGCTAAAAGGTTTTAAAAATTCCATATGTTCCATTGAGCATACCAACTGGTAGCATAACATTTTGCAATTTTGTGATGATACATCTAACACCAAGCTGAGCAGAAAGTTCTGGTTGGCCTCTAGTTGCCAGGGAGATAGATAGCGCTCCACACTGAAGAATGACTCCACATAAATGCACCACCACTGAAATACACTGCCCTATCTGCAGTACATTCTACATTCCAAGAGTGCTACTAAAGAATTTCAAATTCCTACAGTAGGACACTGTACTAAAAGCAAGCAGAGTCAAGCAAAAATAGAACTTTTGATGCAATGCTGAAATACAGCACATTCTAACTTCCCCCACTACCTCACGGTGTTTCTTTTTTGTTCTCAAGGTAAAACATGTTTAGCTACTACCAACAACATTACTAACAAAATTAGACAAAATGTACATGCAATAATCCTTTTTTATTTTAATTTCTTCTTGAAACTGTGATTTAGAAGAAAACACTACAGGAGCACTGATACATTCATTTCTGTAGCTATGCCTGGGATATGACCACAAGCACTATACTGAATAAAAACGAAGATTAAGAACTGAGTTGAATATTTACCTCTAACAACTTTAGATTATCCAGATCCAATGAGGGCTCTGATGCTGCTGCCTCCATCATGTTCATACTGTGCAAACCTTGTTTACGGTCTCCTGGGGAAGAAGGTGAGGAGGAAATCAGAGAGTTTCCTTTCTGGACATGCGCCAAGTCAAAAAAATGCAACTTATCTGGGACCTGGCAGAATTACATATTGTAGGCAAGGATGTAACAAATAAAAAGAAGTCCTGTAAAATCTTGTTAAAGTCAGCAAAATGAGCAGTGAAGGTGCTGATAAGCTACAAACTACCTGCTACACAACTATTTCGGTAATTCAAAGTACCTAGCAAAAACTATAAAGCATGTTCACCACCTCACTTAAGTTGTGCTGAGCAGAGGATTTGTGGAAGAAAAATGGGTCCCAAAATGCCAGCTTAGAGAAGTCATAACTCTCTCCAAACTGTCATCAAAGGGATATGACCATAAAATGTCAGAGAGGAGAAAGAGGAGCAGAATTATGTACAAGCATGTAATAGGGAGTTGGGGAGACCAGAAGACCTAAGTGCAACTTTGAGCAATAGCCAAATGAACAACTGAAAAAAACCAAAGCCAAAAAGATCATCAATCCCTACCTGCAAGCATCCTGTATCCAAAGAACAGAGCAGCTATCAGAACAGCCAGCACAGACACAGATGCCAGGGCAATAACAATGGTCTCATCTCGATGAAAAGAATGAGAAGAATCTGAAAGCAAACAAGATGAGGACTATTAAATTGTAGATTTGAAAGAATAAACACTATAAAACATATAATTGTTATTACAACAATGAGGGGAAAAAAATGTACTCTGGATTGCCAAACATCACACTAAACTCTTCTTCCTGTCAAAATCTAGGGATGGCAAAAGAGCCAATCAGTTCAAAACCAGCTGGGTACACATTCATCAGCAGCTTTACCTAGTCTGCCCTTGCCCCGGAGAGGCACTGACAGCAGAAAGTGATTCTTCTTTCTAACTGGCAAAGTTCAGCCCAGCCATACAAGGCCAAGCTGATGCAGTCCTGCCCTGCCATCTGTGCCTTAATCCAGTTTCTGGTATGCATCAAGTTTGTAACTTTTACAAGGCTGTTTTGTTGTTTTTCGCAGGACAAAAATCTCCTGAGTTTGCTAGTTGGGCTGTGAATATGAGGAATACTGAATGTTTCACACTCAAATACCTAAAACATATGTAAATCCACTTAGACAAGTATTTCAAAATACTGTGGGGTTTTGATTTGTTTTGTGTCAGTGCTCAGATAATTTTTGGCATAACTCTTATTTTTTAATACACAAAAAGACAGAGGTATCTCTACAGGCTGCAGCAGGAAACCTGAAACAAAAACAAAACACTAAACAAAATTAAATGAAACTAGTTTTATTGAGCCTGTTGTAAAATAGCATTTGATTTTTTTGTCAGAATGTGAGTATCTTGCTTTTTCAGGTTTTCTTGGTTGGGTTTTTATTTCCCCAGACAGGAAAAAAGATTTAATGAAAACATTTGTTAGCACCTTGAAATGCTTCTCCATGTTAGACTCCAGTCTTGCTTCTTGCAGGCATATAAAAAATCCAGCCACTTTAATACAAAAAATTACTAGTGCAGATACTCTTCTGATGTCAGAATCACTGGAATGTGGTGCTACAAGACCTCATTTACTTTGGCTTCAAAACCAAGTTTGGGAATTATGTTTAAACATGTCTTATATACTGCAAAAAGTACTCCTTAAAAGATTGTAATGAGATCTAACTACACTAAAACCACAAAATATAAAATGCACACAAGACTTAAACATCGGATATACTTCTAGGTGAGCCTGAAATACAATTTATCCCAGTCTACATCAGCTGAATAAACTGACAAATTCACTTTTCTTGAATTGCATTTAAAAGAAATTCAACATGATTCACTGCTTCAAATTCCCAGTGTCAACTGTCATTATTTACATAACCATACCAGTAAGGAGAAATGATAAAAAGCTGGTAAAACAGAATGCCAGAGAGAATTTCAGCTGTGACATAAGTATGTGAAGAATCACCTATCAAAACCCACATGCAGCTCATATCTGATAGCTTTATTTATCCTTTAAATAAAAGCGAGGGATAATCACAATACCATCAAATTGAAACTTGTTCTGTCTAAAGAAATACCATCACTACTGGTTTTGGTCAAATAAGTTTCACTAGGAAAATAAGTTATTGCCATAGAACACTAATGTGGAATATGAGCTGTGACTTCCATAGTGAGGAGATGAAAAGATACACATTACAGTTGTCATCTAAAGGATGAATTCAAAACAGAGACATACATATATATTAAAACCCACAACATCACAAAGGGAACTGTTACATCATACAAAGCTATATCAAACATGACAGAAGTGTAAGAAGATGAGTTAACTGCTGGCAGGGAAATGGTAGTTTTGACTTTCATATTTTTATGAATGGAATTTACATTTTATCGGGTTATCTTTTAAAATACATATTAAATGTGGTAGCTTTTGCATCAGTTCAAGACAGTGCCTAGTATGTACTAAGAAGTAGCAGGTTTTGGGAGACTGACCTTTTTGTTATAATCCCAGCTGTCATTTCCCTTGACTGCACAACTAGAGCACAGGCATTTGCTACCTTCCCATGGCTAAATAACCAGCAATCATTTCCACAACTGTTTGCCAAATGGTATCTGATGCCTGATTGCTCTTCCTAAGTTTCCTATACAATCAAAGCCTCAACAACAATCAAAGCCTCCATCAGGAGGGCCCTCCTCTACCCTGGAATGGGATTGGAATGGGATTTTGCTGTTCAAGGGCATCCTGAGCAACACATTCCTCCGTAGCTCTGGCTGCCTTGGTACACTCTCCTTAGAATGCTGTCATTCCCCAGGCTGAAGAGATACCAGAAAATCTCAAGATAACATTTTGTTCCCAGCAGCTAAAAAACATGGAGAGAAAAAGGATTGCTTCTTTCTCCTTCCTTGATGGACCATCCCCTCCAGGGGCTTTTTCTGTTTAGTGGGTAGCTGTGCAACCACCAGGTAACCTCACACACCTTTCCTGGCCTTCAAGAGGCAAGAATGCATTAATTTTTTTTTAAAGAGAGTTGTTTCATAAGAATCTTAGATTGGCTTATCTAGAACTAATTTTCAACTCTAATAAATATTTTAAAATAACACTGTCAACATTCCAACAACCAAATCAGTCCTACCATGCAAGTTACTACTGCAGGGTGATGAGCAATATTTATAAATTTAAGAATAAATACAAATTTCTTAGCAAGGGTAAGTGAGCATCTCGATGGAGTGACAACATGCAGCTCAAAACAACATGAGTGCATAAAATGCTCTGTGTGACAGCCAGTCATTTCCCAGCAAGGACAACTTTAGTACCATTTGCTTGTAAATCCACACTTAAAGGAATGCACAAAAGCCCCACAATGACAAAAGGCCCAGACAGCTCCAACCCACCCACCCCCCAAAAGACTTATTTCTATCAACTCTCTGCCTGTAACTTTGGATGTTGTCAGACTATCAATCTTACTTAAACAGAACAAAAAGATACATCACTTATGAACCCAGTTTTCAAACCTTCCAAAACTTAAGAAAACTCTTATTAACTCACTAATTTTATTAATCCTTCTCTTTCTTTGGATATATTTAATCTTTAGTCTTTTACACCACACTGACCTTTAAATGCCTGGCTAAGAACTATATAGGACCTCTAAAGGCATATGCAGAGGCTGATATTTCCTCTTTTATCTACTTCTAAGTGATTAATACATGTTTTTTATATACATATGAACAAGAGTCATACTTCTCTTGGCATTATTTGGAATTGCATTTTAACTAACTCACCAAAAGACACATCAGTGTAAATCAATAAAAGTAATCACTAAGCTTTAAGCAAGGCACTTTTAAAATAAGGATGTAAAATGTACATGTATAGAAGTTTCTTTTCATGCTTTCTTTCATAAACTTATAGTCTGGGCCAAAACAACCATGACTCATCACAATTAGGACATTCATTATGAAAGCTATGATTTGGTATTACATTTTTCTGAACTAAGACTTGGTTGGTCTTAAGCCATTAACAACCCTTCCCTCAAATCAGTGGACTCTGCTTTTCAAGTCTATTTGTGAGACACCTGCCCTACAGTGTCACTAGTTTTTCATCATGTCATTGTACAAAGTGACTTCAAACATGCGTAACAAGCACTCAACAATCTCATTTGTATTTTTGGAATCATTACCAATATTTGGGTATTTAGTGACACATAACAACTGATTTAAAAACATTGTTTTCCAGTCTTAGACTGGGAGTGCTGGTATCTTGGTATTATTCCCAAACCAATGTATTGCATAAAAAAAGCAATAGAATAGAGAGCAGAATTATCTGCAGACTCCAGAAAATTCAACGATTAAGGAGTTGACTGCTGAGCTAAATTCTACCTACAGTTGTATATAGAAGACCTTGTCAGAGCTTCCTCAGATTTATGTTACTGTAACTGAAAGCAAGGCTAGTGCATGTACTTGTTTCACTGCTATTTGTAAGTGCGACTTTTATTTCCAGTTTCAACTTAGGCTCCCTGATCTACAACAAAATATGCCACAACAAGAAATTAAAACCAACAGAAACTTCTGTAAGGCCCAAACAACCTTAAGAGCCAACTTTTTATTCCCCTAGGATGGGAAAGGGAGCACTGCTCACAGGGCTACTGCCTCTGCAAACAGCAATGCAAAGACATGGCCACATGCAAAGACACCCAGCGCGTACACACTTCTCTCTTGAAACACTTTGCCGGCAATTCTGATAGTAGTCAGCAGTTTACTGAAGTCTACCAATCCCATCACAAAGAAATATCACAGCAAACAGTGTAAATCCTTTTTTTTTCTTTTGTAAGTAAGAAAAAGAAACAAAGCACAAGTCATTAAAACAGAAGGACAACCTCCTTCTGGCTGGGGAGCAGCTGGTAACCACCAAGTCACCATTCCCAGAAGCATCCTGACCTCATCATCAATAAAGAGCTTGTTTTCAGGTTCCAAAAACCCGAGTACAACAGCTCCTGTGTATGGAGAAGGTACACACAAATAACTGGGAATGTATTTCAGAGCGAACCGTGAAGAGAAATGCTTCTAGCATTCAGTTAGAAGTGAGTCATCTGGCTGAACCCAGCCCTGCACTTGGGACACTCCCTGCAGGCATTTGTATCACATTAAGCATTTCTTTCTCTTTTCTCAGGCATTGCTGCCATAACAGTTTCCAAGCATTTATACAATATCTTTGATAAATTAAGCTTAATTTAGATTAAGCTTCCATACTGCCACACATGGAAGTTGTCAAACTGCTGCCTTCCTAACCTTCCCTGGGAATGACACAGAATGAGGAATACTGCCAGCGCTAAATGCATCAGGAAGAATGTTTTTTCTTCAAAGTAACTTTTCCACTACGAACATGAGCTTGTAATATTAATTAATGCAAAAGTATTCAAATCTGTGCCTATGCTTGAAAAAAAAATTTATTTCTCTGTAATTTAACTTTGAAAAATTAAAGCCTCTTTTGTAGGCTTCCTGTTTCCATACTTCAAAATCAAAGCTTATCCTATGACCAAAAAATGTTGTGAGAAATCAGAGCAAACTGAGACAAAGCCAGGTAGCAACAGCCAATGGCGAATGAGTCTGTAAATACACAGAACTCCTTCCTGGGAGCCAGAAAGGGGATGCACAATTCTTCTATCTTCCTTCCCCTTCAGCAAGTGCTGTGAGACCTGCAGACAGGAGGCTGCTCTGGATAGAGCACCAACTAACCCACCACTGCCAATGTCAAGGCGTCAGCTCAAGCACCCACGTCTGTGCTCTTGGAGGTAAAATATTCCAGCCTGGATGACGAACTGTGAGGAACCCAGGCAGAGTTCTCATATTTCCTACTTCACCATTTAACATATTGTTTCCCTAATACTATAACTGAAATGAGAAGGTATGAAGTAAATGGAATGGGAAATGAGGACAAGGAAGGATAGTCTCCTCCCTAAGGCAGCTGAAAGCTGTCCAGAACACTTCTCTCTACCCCTACACCAAAGGAGCTACACAGCAATGGCCAGAGAGCTCCCTGGGACACCAGAGGGGTCACTATTATTATGATGGGACGTCTTAAGACAGCCGTGAGAAAAGGCAGTAAGTGTTAACAAGTTGAAAAGCTGGGAATCCCAAGAGGAAAGATTTGATTGTATAATTAAAGGCTGTATCCCAACACAAACACACAAAAGGATATGGCCTTGAAACTATGCACGCAATGATACTGTTTCCTTCTAATATTTGAATATGAAACCTTAGGCTTTTGAATGTTGTTTCAATGCTACATATTTACATAGTGGTGATCATATAATAAAGGAAATTTGCACATAAATTTCCACCAGATCTCTATAATGCTATTAAAGCTTTTCACTCAATTTTAAGAAATCTGACGGCTCTTCATGTAAATGACTCACAGCTGTGGATCTGCCACACAGTAGTAAATAATTCTAGAAAATATATGTGTGCATTTAAGTTTAGAGAAGCATTGTATAAAAACATTTTAGAGAAACATACAATTATTCTATATAATCAAAATCAGTTTAAAAATAATTACCTATATTCCCACAGAATTTCTCATAGCTATGTATCAAAAGCCAAGTGGTCTTAAAGCCAAGTGGTCTTTGATAGGTACCAAAGTATTAACATTTTTTAAATTTGCCATATCACATGTAGGTAGCAATGATAGTCTCAAACACATAAGGAAAACACCATCCTTTAACCTCCCCTGCACAACAGTAACATCTGATTCTTCAAAACAACTACAGCTGTATGGACTCTGATCAAAGTCAGTAAAATTACACAGGGATTCAAAAGATCTGCCCATACAGATCACTTTTAAAAGAAGCAGAGTCTTCACGCCATCCTACAACTATTTCTTTGATGTGATAGATTCAATATGCTCATTGCCAATCTGGTGCAGAAGTTGCTCTTCCATTAAGGAATCTCACTGCTGCTGAGGATGAGATCAGAAGGAAGAGGGAAAGCTTTCAGTTCATCACCGATGCAGCATGTGAGATGGAAGGCTGCAGTGTGAGGGCAATGTGGCCTTCAGCTGCAGAGAACTGCAAATATGCTCTGCAGCTCAGAAAGAGGCCTTTCAAGTGTATTTAATTCAACTTGCTTTTAAAGTCACGTTTCTTTTCACGGTGGCCCTGCACTATTTTCATGACAGTGGTAAGATCTCAGTCCTTTGAAAAAACATACCATTAGCAATCTTTTCCAAGGGCCCACAGACCTCAATCATAATCTGTTTATGTGTTTTGTCTACACAAAGCTTGTATCAAACATGTCCTCAGAATTCTCCACAACTAGTAAAATATGCATCCTCTACTGCACTCTAGCAGCACATTCCAACCAAACCAAAACACCTCATCAGGTCTTTTTTCCCCTCCTCCTTTCTGGACAGTAATCAACATTTCTTTCCAACCAAGTGACCACTGCTTCATTCCTGATCCACTGTCCTGCAGCAAGAGAGTACAGTCTTCATCATATCAGAGCAAATGACAAGAAAGCCTCCGATACAAACACTATGCCAGAACAACCCAAACTATTTTATGTAAACCCTAAATTCATTCAGTGCAGGGAACAAAATGTGTAAGGAAAGAAAAAAAAGTAGACAACTTTTAACAAAAAAATATGTTAGTAGCTTTTTAGATAACAGGGACATAGGTCAGATTATCATAAAAAGACAACAAGAATACCGTCTACACCAATTTAATTAAAAGCATTTAAACGTGTATTTTTAGTTAAATTGGATCTACAGGGTTAGAATACCTTTAAATTATGGTCTACAGACATTTAGAGTGAACTCCAGCAGGAGCTGTTCCAAATTTTCTATGAAATCTATGTATAGCTGAGAAGGATGAAAGGAAAAAATAGCATTTTTTAACAACTTCAGCTACTGACCTAAGCTTTTATAAGTGCCTGTCTTAAAACAGCTATTACCCTAATTCTGTTTTATGAACATATGTATAAGAGGTAAGGTTGCATCTTTTCTGTAAGCATTTGACAAATTATTAATAAAATTAAGACCCATGTCTAAATTTTGCAATACGACTACAAAATATTACCAACATGATCATCTTCAGTACTTAAACCAAAGTTAGGGTAAGGAACCACTCTTTCACATAAAATTTTTGGAGGCACTTGAAGGCACAATGAATTTAGGAAGATCATTTCTGTGGAACAGGACCAAGCACAGTGCACACACAGATGGAAAACACAATGGGAACTGTATTTTTTGTGGGAGATGGTGCAACATTCTTTGCAGAATAATCCTGCCAATCCACAGCCCTAAGGCAATTTTCTTTCATAACTGAAAATGGATGTTTTCCCTGGACTTAAGAACAAGTCTCTGGTTTCTAGTCTATTGGCTTAGATGAAAGAGATAATTTGCACTTGCTTCCAGTCATTCCAATATTTGAAGACATGATTTAAGAGTTACCAATATTTTTCCACTTTGCACTCAGCATCATCATATTTGACTGACTTTAACTTTTTATATAAAATC
The DNA here is from genome assembly GCA_013399225.1 of Rhipidura dahli. Lineage (NCBI taxonomy): Eukaryota > Metazoa > Chordata > Aves > Passeriformes > Rhipiduridae > Rhipidura > Rhipidura dahli. Next base: position 2,609,334 of record VXAC01002952.1, on the reverse strand, counting down.
TTAAATACTTATTGTCATATGGCACACTTCAGGATACATCTTTTCATGTCTTTCTCCACATCAGGAGAGCTAAAATTTTAGTGCATTTTTCACATAATTGCATCATTGTGTGGAACCTGGACTGTCAGAAAGCACCAGTCTCTCGTGAGACTTGCAGTAACATCAAAACCTGGCAATCATGCATCACAGATCCCATCTGCCTCCTCAGTGAATGCCTCAAAGCATCATACAGCTTGGGCTGTAAAATTTATTTCCCATCATGTGCTCCAGAGGAATCCTGCTACAGCTAGAAGTCAGTCATCCGTGATGGCAGAGTTTCATTGGGCAGATCTCTCTTCAAAAATCTGCTGCCGGAAAATGCAATTTGGATTTGAGCTTTGTCTCCAAGAGGAGGAGTCCCTCTCCACCCCTGTAGCAGCCAGGCAGTCCCAGAGATGGAATCCCTTCCACAGTCCTCCCTTCCTCTGTCTTCCTCCAGTGTACTGGCTGCCACCAAGCACCCAACCCGGAGCCAGGCTGTGGGGTTTAGATTGGCCTTTTTTGTTCATTTTGAATACTGAAGGAAGCAGTGATACATTAAACTCAAAAATGAAGCATGAGTAGTTATGTCTTTGGCAGGAAGGGTTATGAAATCCCTAACTGCTCTTTCTTTGATGACTAGATACAGAGAGGTGAATTAACAGCTTGTCACATGTGCAGAAGAAATTAATGAGTTCATAAAAACCCAACAAAACTTCTCTTTCTGCCTTTGCTTCTGGGAGTTCAGGCATTTTCAGTATAATTTCTAACACTACTGAATAGAACCTTATAATCGTGAGGTATACAAAATAAATAGCAATCCAAACACAAAACTAGATTTAGGTTATTCTTTCTGAAGTTCCCTATATACCAATAAATATTTGATTACTAGAGAGATAAAAGGAATATCTTGCTTCTGTAGTCAAACTGTCAAACCTCGACCTTACCTTCAAGCTAAAGAGAAAGCTAATTTGAGCACTTAACAACATACTGGGGACATCTTCCATATTGAAATGTAAGTCAGAAAAATGGTTTTTAATCGAAAGGCTGGAAACAACATTTACATTATCCCCTTATATTCATCTTGGACCAAGAGGACTTTCTGCTTATCAAACCAAATGGTAACACCAGCTTTAACATAATGGCACACTTCCAGCCTCTACAACACACTGGATCAAAAAATGCATGTGCTGCAATGGAAAAAAAATGAGCACTTCAGAAAGCCTCTTTAAAGATATTTGAAGTTATTTTAACTCCAGCAAGCTCAATAGCTACATATTTCATGTCCGTAATGTCCCCAGGCACTAAAAATAGAGCCCAAAAAATGACACCAAAACACTGAAACGCCTGTTTTTATACGGGTGAGCAAACAACCAACCCCCCCAGATCCTTGAGAAAAGGCAGCTCTAAACCCACGTGCTGGATCTTTCATGTCTTTAAGAGTGCTGAAGCCTGGGAATGCTGTCAGTCATGCTCCCCATGCTCCTAGAGAAACCCACGTTCCCCCCTTGCCAGCCATTTCCTTGGTGGGAAGGCGAGCCAAGCCCAAGCAGTGTGGGATGTCCGGGCCTGTCCCAGCAGGCTCCGGTCTGGCTGGGCACACCCTGCAGGAGCTGCGGTGCCTCTGCTCACAGCCACAGGGGCACAGAGATGTGTGCTCACAGCCACAGGGGCACAGAGATGTGTGCTCACAGCCACGGGGGCACAGAGATGTGTGCTCACAGCCACGGGGGCACAGAGATGCGGTGCTCACAGAGATGTGTGCTCACAGCCACGGGGGCACAGAGATGCGGTGCTCACAGAGATGTGTGCTCACAGCCACGGGGGCACAGAGATGCGGTGCTCACAGAGATGTGTGCTCACAGCCACGGGGGCACAGAGATGCGGTGCTCACAGAGATGTGTGCTCACAGCCACGGGGGCACAGAGATGCGGTGCTCACAGAGATGTGTGCTCACAGCCACGGGGGCACAGAGATGCGGTGCTCACAGAGATGTGTGCTCACAGCCACGGGGGCACAGAGATGCGGTGCTCACAGAGATGTGTGCTCACAGCCACGGGGGCACAGAGATGCGGTGCTCACAGAGATGTGTGCTCACAGCCACGGGGGCACAGAGATGCGGTGCTCACAGAGATGTGTGCTCACAGCCACGGGGGCACAGAGATGCGGTGCTCACAGAGATGTGTGCTCACAGCCACGGGGGCACAGAGATGCGGTGCTCACAGAGATGTGTGCTCACAGCCACGGGGGCACAGAGATGCGGTGCTCACAGAGATGTGTGCTCACAGCCACGGGGGCACAGAGATGCGGTGCTCACAGAGATGTGTGCTCACAGCCACGGGGGCACAGAGATGCGGTGCTCACAGAGATGCGGTGCTCACAGCCACGGGGGCACAGAGATGCGGTGCTCACAGAGATGCGGTGCTCACAGCCACGGGGGCACAGAGATGCGGTGCTGCTCCCTCGGGGGCAGGAACACAGAGCATCCGTGTCCTGCCAGCAGAGCTGCACACCTCCCATGGACTTTCAGGAGTATTTTTTTTTCTTGTCAATCTTAGCAACAGGTGGCGAAGAATGAACCGATTTAAAGGACATGATTGTACTGGGTGTTTATTCCAAAATCATTTCCCTAAGCACACAATGAAATCTGAACGATAGCACAATTTTAGGCAGCCACCCTGTTTCAAGTATAAGCCCAAGATCAATACAAACAGGGTGAGAATGAGCTCTGAAAAACCTTTCATTACACTTTTGGTTTATGTCGTCGTACTTCAGATGTAATACCCTAAATCAGCTTAATATTGTAATCCTCAAGTGTAATCCTCAAGTGCAGCAAGTATTTTAAAACTTTTCCTACTCTCTTTAGCTCAAGAACGTATTTCTACACTTCTAGTACAACTCAGTATAGTGTGCATTCTTATATATAAAAGGTTTTGTGATTTCATATTTGCAGGCCTATGCTACAGAGTTGTGAGTTAAACCTGTCTGATATTTTAGAAACATTCACACAAAGATTGTGTTTGGCTGGCTAATGCAAATTCAGACAATGCCTGTAGCATTCCGAAAGGTATGCATCTGCTCTAGCTCTTGCTGTCATGGTTTAGAAGGACAGAGTAACATGAATGTACATGTCCCATTTTCCCATTAATCCTACCTACTCTCTTATTTTCTCCAATCATCTTCTCTACATGGCCATATAATTTCTAACCTTAGGAAAACTTTTTTCTAGGATATTCAAAAATATTCAATATTTTTGAATCTATTCAATATTTTGGAAAAACATTCAAAAATATTTTACAAGTCTTCTGTAATTTTAAGATAATAATAATTACATTTCTCTACGCTCTAACATCATACTGGTTGGTTTTACCAGGTATTTCCCAGATGAAATGGTTAGTAGGAGGACCTAAGCGATGAAGCAGAAAGTAGGAAGTTGGGATCAGACAGAAGTCCCCCTCCTATCTGGCTCCACGGTGCCTGAGGAATGCAGTGAACAGCATCTCCCCTTGTCTTCCTCAGGACTGCAGGTGCTCTCATTCAGTCTGCATCAGTCTCAGTCTCACTCTATTCCTCACTTGGTCCCACCCAGCAAAGGACATGCCAGAGGACACTGCTCTCCCCTGTGTCCGTGCCAGGGAGCAGAGGAGAGCAGCGCAGCAGCTGAACCTCTCCTGGTTCCTGCTGAAAGCTGCCTCTCCTTCCCAGCTGAGACGCCTTAGCAAGGGCTGTTCCCCTCTACTGTCCTTGCTTAAATGGACATTCAGATGGTTTCTGGGCAGGAAGAACCTCTCTCTCGAAGATACTGCACAGATATGAGACACAGCTATTTGGGGACATCCTCAAGCAGAAGGAAATAAAGGACAGAAAAGGCTGTGGGAACCTGACAAGCCTGTGAGGAAGAGAGGCAGGGGCAGGGCCAGCACTGGGCAGGGCAGGAGCTGAAACAGTGAGAGGCCCAGAGAGGAGAAAGGCTTTAACCTCATAGGGACCCCAGCAAAATCAATAGTCTCCTCTGACACACAGCTCCTGTTTCCAAGACACCAGCTGGAGTGACCTTCTTCAAACAGAAAATTGCATCTGGTATGAGGGCACACAAGTGCATGTTAGAGATGTGTAAATGCATTTTCCTAAAGGAAAGAAAAAATTTCCAGAACTTGAAATATAAAACAAAGAGAAACTCAGATTTTGTTGCTGGCTCTGATACAGAATAGCCTGATCTTAGGTAGGTTATTTTGCCTCTTAGTGCTTTATGTTAGCTAGTTATATAATGGGAAAAACAGTACCTTCCCTAACTTCAAAGGTTATTCTGATTACTTTAAAATAGCATGAAGATGAAAAAGGCAATAATGATAAATAGTAATCCTTAGTTTGCACTTATGCAAAATCCTTCTACAGATCTAAGTACTTGATTTCAGATGAAATGCAGACCTCGTTTGATGTTCAGCTCTTGCAGCACAAGTGCCAGCTCAGGCATCCCTTGCCTCCTACTCCCAGGTGCTGCTCCAGCCCAGCAGTGCCCGACAGCTGTGCTGCACAAGCACGGCTCTGCTGAGCTGGGAGCGGGTGCGGAAGCCAACGGGGAGACCATGGGAGGGGAGGAAGGACCATATCTAAGGCAACATCCCTGCCAAAATAAATATACATCAATCAAGTACAAAGGCTGGCATCAAAGCTATCAATTCGTGTTACAGCTGACTTCACTTGTATAACATGTTCTGTCTGCCCTACAGTAACAAACTTGTTTCAAACCAGGAATAAATATTTCAACATAAATCTGAATAGGTCATGAGGAGATATTTCATAACCCTATGGAAATTACTTGCTAACGATGTTGGAATCTGTATCATTGCTGGATAGATTTCACAGACTGAATAAAACTTACATATTGAATGATACGGCTTCTGTAACTCTTCTACTTTAAACATATTTTCCATGTAATAAAAACTTTCTTAAATCAATCTCTGAACTGGTCACAGCCCTGAGTATTGGTTTCAGCTGTTTTAATGATGCTGTTCAATTAAACTGTAAGTCTAAAACTGGTACCTTGATAAGACAGTTATTTACACAGATACTGTAGAAATTAGAATGGAAAAAGGAGCCTTTTAAAAAAAAATGAATATAAAGAAGTCTTCTGTCAGTCTAATTTACCCAAATCCTGACCATACCATGAAATCCTATTAAGTGAAAGGCAAAAACCTCAAGTCCCATTAAGCAAGTAGAAATCTTTTTTTTGCAAAACGAAAAACCCAAAATTAAACTTGAGACGGACTTCTTTAACACATCAGAAAATGCATGCAGTCACAGGCAAGGTTTTCAAATTATTCTTCTGGCTCCCAACTAGTCACTATCAAAGCATTTCTACACTTCAGTGAAGATGCTTTTCAATACATCCTTGTCTGGTCACTCAAAATTTAAGATACCCTCAATCACTAGTCTAGGTTTAGGAATATGCAACTCTATAGACTTCATCAAAATGAAAATGCATACCCAGGACAAAAATGAGGATTTATGAATCAACGCCATGCTTTCAGCCTTAACTATGGTTTGGTTATTGGGGTTTTTTTGCTTGTTTTCCTTGCTTATTCCTTCTAACAACTCACAGTAATTACACCAGTTATGCCTCTGAGCAGATATTGTCCTATTATTGTTTTAGATGAGAGTTCTGTTTCCCAGTCTATCCTTTAAAAAAGGAAATCCAAGTGCTCTGCGAGTTCCATGATGCTTACACAACATACTTCCTATTTTTCTTTCTAAACTGCCATTTGCTGAAAGGTTTCAACTCCTGGAAAGATCTGTCAGGAGCCCAGTTCACTGCAAAAATATAAGAAGTTGTCAAGTACTTGGCCACATTTCTACCAAACAATCAAAACATAGCTCCATTACAGGTGGAAGCTGATGGCATTTACAAGAACATATCTGCTTCTCAGAAAAACCTGCAGCTAATAGCACCTACCTGGTAACTGTTTCATTCCATAACCATCTAGAAAGAATGGAAAAGCCTGCCTTCCAATCTCATTTCAAGTGCCCCATCGTAACACAGGCTGGCATTGTGCCAACAGCACTTTTGGGAATAAGATACAACCCATTACAGTAATTACAAAGACATTAAGGCAGTGAAGAAATTCATGTCACACTTCTGGCATCAGATGTGCTAGGCTACTCATCAGGTTCAGCTTAAGCACAAACTGTAAATGCCTAAAAAGTGGTAATTTAAATTCTGATACAGGTAGAAAAAAACTAGAAAAAACTCTAAATGCACCTGTTTCCTCCCACCTACCAACCCACTCATAAACTCACATGTAAGTGTGCAGGCATAAAATAAACATGTCCTTGATGAACATTTAGGTGACATATGACCTCAGCTAATCAAATACTTAGTGCTGTGTTCCCTTAAACAACAGGAAACTTCTGTTCCACAGCAATCATGGCACAGTGACCACACAGCCACACTCTTCTTAAATGTAGGACTGTGCTCACCTCCACTCCCTGCTCCGAGTACAGATTATAATATTACACACCAGCTCAGTGTAGGATTAAGCTCAGCAGTTGGGAGAACCTGTTTAGACTGACTTTATTTCACTTGGTCTATTCTGGAATATCTAGCAAAATCAAGGGTTTGCAATTTATGAATTTGCCCCCCAATGGCAATATTTAATTATTATAGTTTTCATCACAGGTATCTAACACCCCAAGACTATTATAAAAACTTTCTCTCCACAACAGACCTTGACGTTTTCAGTTTTAATTAAAATAATAAAAACCAAACAAAGGAAAAATGCCACCCCAATCTCAAACAAAGCAACCTTCCCGAAAACAACATTTAACTGTAGAAAAAAAAGGAAAAGTAATCTAAGCACAACTGAGATATACACTGAAATCTCAAATTAGTTTCAAATCTTTTCCTTGATGCACTCCCTCCCACTGCTATTACTCACTAACTATTCTCTCAGTGCCAGAGAGAAGGCTCCTATGTAGCCCTCCAAAGCTGGGCAGGGACAGCCTGCACCTGCCCTGGCTCTGTGTCCCTGTGCCAGTGTGAGCAGTGCTGGCAGGGCCTGGGGGCAGCATGCTCCAAGATGTGTAATGCTCCTTCCTGGGTTCCAGCCTGTACTTATGTCACCCACACAGAGCTGGAGTTTGCTCCAGAGATGCTATGAATGGCTCTGCAGCTGGGAGTGGCTCAGGCAGGGGTGAGCAGTGATGGGTGGGGGGGGCATGGCCCAGCCTCACCTGCAGGTAACAAGTGCGGGATCCATCTGCTAACAGTGCTCATAAAGGCAGAGAAACTCAAGTTACTCTTCAGACTCATTAAATAAACTTCTCAAAAAAACATTTAAAATATTTTCTAAATGTTCATCTGTCACTGATTTCTCTGGCTTTCCAGGCCTTATTTTGCAGTAAGTTTTCACCAAGTTGTCTCTGCTTTCCCTCAGCACTGTGGAACAGCAGTGTCTGGACCTGCATTCAAAGGAAGAACATTGCTCAGTGCAATTCACTGCGGCTCAGTCAGCATCATCCATTTTGCCTTAGTCACTGCAATTATACCCTCAGAGACCAGAAATGGAGGAAAACAGAACCACAGATAGACTATAACCAATTTGTATTTACTGCAATTTGGATGTCTACCCTGTCAGGAGTTCATGCTGGTGTGAATGTGGGTATTTCCTCCGTGCTTGGGGGTTATTTTGTCTGTGTTCTATTGGGGGGCAGAGGGTGGATTTAGGTTTTGCTTCTTTTTGAAGTTTTTATGTGTGTGTTGTTTTGGTTTTAGTTTTTTTAAAGAGTAAAACCCCCCAGGTCAAAGGAATACATACATAAAAACTGTGCTTCTGTTTTATAACACTAGTACTAATTTATTAGGGTTTAAAGTTCTATTTCTACATGCATCACTGCTTTTAGAGCAGGTTAATGCTTTAATAGGAGAAACAGAACTACAACGAAGTAAAAATTATCTCAGTGGCTTCATATAGTTGGTTCAGCTGTCTAGAGCACGTATGAGCAGTGAATCCCCTCAGACAGCCACATCCAATTTGTGAACCAATCGATAGACAGGGCACTGAACCACAACTCAAAGATAAAAAGAAATAAGATAAATAAAAATATTTTTAGGGTGGGAAAAATCACTTTTACTGCTACAGCTCCAACACTAGTATTTCCTGTTCTAGCTTTACGAAAGTGAGAAGTGTTTTTACCCAGGATGCAAGGATACCTTACACGTTTGCTCACACTATATCAAGTTTTAAGTCAGTATGAATGTCCGAATTTTTTTCTAGCCTCAGAAAATACTTACAGGCCTGCAAGCAGATTCTAAATGAGCCTCATGCCACCAGTCTAAGGGAAGGCAAAAATCCAGGCCAAAGTCAAAAACTGTGTAATATCATTCACAGGTACTTCAAAACTTCTAGGAAATAGTAATGTCAAGAAACATATATGCAATATTTTGTAAGCTCAATCTTTAAAATAAATGCATAAAACTGTAGTGATTAAACACTGAGTCCACCTCACTGGAATCTTCAAAGGAATTCAAAAGAATTGGATCACAGACTCCTATCTCACTGCAACTTGGTATCAATGTCTTTGAAAAAGTCCTTCCTCAGATCTCTCAGAAAATGACAAATTGATCTTTCTACTTCAAAATAAAAGAAAAAAGCTAAAACACAATTTTAAAAAAAAAAGCTAAGGTAATAGAAAAATCTTCACACTTTCCTCTTTCAGTATATTCCCTGCCCTCAAAGAGTGAATTCCTAACTTCTCTCTCCTAGACATATCTATACAGCAAATGTTTTTCCATTAATTAATTCTGCATGGAAGTATACTACACAAATAAACTGAAATAAGGTAAAACTCACTAAGTTAGATTTTAAGGCTAATTTATATATTTATTTCTTCCAAATTATCAAATGTGTTACATAATAAAACATCTTAGTATCCCAAAAATAAAACACTGATGAACAAAAAAGGACTTCTCAGAAAGAAATGAATGGACCGTCTACATAAATCTGATGTTTGGTTTTTAGAAAGATCAATAGCTATTATAATATTGAAAACATGGAAGCTAAAAAACAACAAAAAAATCTGCAGATCTCTAACAGCTGACATGAAAAATCACATTTATTACCACAAAATTCAGTCCTAATGAGAACTGCAACAAGGGAAAAAAAGTCTGTCTCACACAAAAATAGACAAAACACTCAGTGTCCCTACTCTAATGCTTACGTATTAGTGTCCATAGCAACACCTCACCATTCATTTTATTAATTAAATACAAACCAGCAAAAATAATAATAGTGAATGGTATACATCAACAACAGCCAATTCAATATATCAGGAAGGAACATTCTCAAACCTATTACAGAAAGAAAAAACTGTAACATAACTGAGAAGGATAACACCACGAAACACCAAGATAAAATAAAAAGACACAAAGAAATATTCAGTATGGGTATACAGAAGTAGTTATGGATTGAGGAACTCTATTTTTTATAGTTCATTTAGGTCTCGTTATACCTTTTTCAGGAACTTACCAGACCCTAGTCTGCCCTAGTAGCCACAGTAAGCTTTCTTCATTATAAAACCAACACAAATGTCAACAGATTTTTGGTATCAACTGTTTAAGTACAATTACATTCACAGGAATCGCCACCAAAATTTTAGTGAATATACTGGTATCATCTATTTGGACAACAACAAATGGAGTTATTCCATCTTGAAAATTACAGCTTTGAAAAAACCTGCAGTTGGTGTATAATCAGGGGTAACATGACCAGGAGCACACTGATGTGATGCATTCCGGGTTGCACTGGCTCCCCTGGATGCTCTATGAACTCTTTGTTTTTCAAGCACATGGGTTCTGTTAGCCAGAAAGCCAAAAGATCACCTCAGGCGACTTCCAAACAACCCTGACATCTCAGTTCTCCAGAAATAATGGAGATATCTATAGCCAGGATGACATATGTCAGGAGCTAAATGCCCAGTTATGAAACTTCACATTCAGAATTCCAGCGTTAGTCACAAGTTCACAATCCAAACACTTGAGGCACTTAGCTGAATTTGCCATTCGCTCTTTTAATAAGAAGGACATAAGCCTTTCTTTGTAAGGAAAACTAATCTAAAACACTGATCCCCAATATCCATCCACATGCAAAGATTTTGTCTGATATGATGAAGGGATGAAGAGAAAGAGACAACCTATAGTTTTTATGAAGTATAACTCCTAACCCTTTTTATATTCCCGACAGAAGATGCTCCAACAGCACAGCAGTGAAAGAAATCAAATCACACAAAGAAGAGTCACTTAGTGCATGTACACGAAGATGAGCACAGACAGTCTCGAGGTCAGGCTTTGGCTGCAGCACCTGCAAGCCAGATCCAAGCTGGCAGGGTGCTGCCCTGCAGCCTTTGCTCCCTGGTTTGGGGGCAATGCGGCTGTCTCCGCTCACAGCCTGCTCTGCACCAGCCTCTGCTCTGCAGCAGCCACCTGGCAGCTAACCTACATCAGTCCAGTTCTTCTGTCCAGAAGTAATTCAAGTGTGCTTAAAAACAACATCACACTGTTAAAAACCAAATGCTTTCTTTACCTACAGCTCCTACGATTGTGGCAGACTGAAAGGTCATTAGCATTTTACTTCCAGATAGCACCCTCTCTGAAGATACACTGCATGCTATAGCATAAGGAAAGGAGCCAGAAATCCATGTAATTGGATCTTCTGAATCACATCATTTTTCAGATAAAAAAAAAATCCAAAAAGGCTCAATAAGGAAATGTGATTAATGACCAGTTTTGAAGGGCCAACATATTTTAAGTGTCTGTCTGGACTTTCAGTCTCCTCTGAGACATTGTGTGGAGCTACAGCTGCATCTCAGGTAAGACTGCAAAGCAGCTGGGATAACAGGCTATTCTAAGGGTAAGTTAAATGCCAAGAACCTAAATCTTTCTCTATTAATTGTATCCATTTCAAAACCATGGGGGTAAAATGTCTTGGACAAAACCATGATATAGAATCATATTTTTGTCAGCAAACTTAGCATGTGGGACAAACAAGTGAGGCTTACTGAAAATGTCTAATAAAGGAGCAAGAAAAAGACATGAAAGGTTTTCCATGATCCAAACACTATTTTACACAGATGAGCCTAATAGCACTGAACAGCAAATAACAGACATGACATTTATATGTGATCTTCCCTTTTGCACTTAACAGCTCCAGTCCCAAGTCTGGCTCTGACTCTGCCAGTAGTCTGAGGACAGACTATTACTTGTACTGGGCATGGGGTGGGAATTTATTAGTAGTAGCTGGCAACACCTAGCAGTGCTTTATAACCAAACTTCACAGAGCTCTTGCTCCTTTTAACTCCATTCATTTCAAAATTGTTCAGGAGGACCAGAGCAGAGCCATGCTAAAAGTCCTGAGGAATGCTCTGTGGGTAACATGGCAGGACACAGAGGGTGACAAGAAACAGTGTTCTCAGCAAGCCCAGCAGCTCCAGGCTGCCCAGGAAGATAGAGCTGCAGTATTTGAAGTTAATGTCCTCTGTCAGGAGCTGGAGCCATGGAGCAGCCTGTGCACAGCCCTCTCTGCCATTCTGGCTCCCTGCAAGGAGCCTTTAGCATGACAAGACAGGGAAAGCAGGAGATCAACACAGCCAACGTGAAAATAAACATTTGAAAAAGCACAGGGACACAGACAAGTAGGACATCCACAAAACATAAACAGTGTTTCCATTTTGCTTGGCAATGACTTCAGTGTACACTATCTTGCCTAATTCAGTCAGAACTCTTTGTTGACAAGAGTTACCTAAACAAAATCCACAAGTCTTTAAAGGAGAAATGCCTTCACAGTGGTGTAGTCTTAACTCCCACTGAAATGTTAAAATTTCTAGCACCCAGTCCTAAAATTTTTGAGGAATAGTTATTGAAGCCTATTACTTCTACTACACCATCAGAAAGTCTTTTAGTCTATAATGACACCCAAAAGTGCACTGATAGATCAATCTGCCTTCCAGAGAGCTCCTACTGTTTCTCAAATTATTTGTGTGGTTAAGTAGCAGTGTAGGGTTTGTTTAGAATAATGATACTGCATGCATGTATTACACTGCATATTGCAGCATGTGAATAAAGACATAAAAAGTACAGCACCCTTGTCTATTCTCCACTTTGCATTGAGATGAGGCAAAACAATTTTGTATCTGCTACCTCTTTTATTTACAGTCCAGCTTTCCACTAATGCATTCTGAAAGAGCACCATTCTTAGGAGCCTTATCTACATTTACCTTGTGTCTATAAGGCATTCACAATAAAGCCCCAAAGTACACTGCCACAAAAGATATCTGCTAATGAAGACATTGAATTTATTATACAGCAATATAAAAGTCTGACAGTACTCAGCATTCCCAGTAAATGGAAAAAGTATCTTTACTATATTTATATTACCCAAAGATATTTGCAGATCTTTAAACTCTTAGAAGTGCATAAAACATAAGCAAGTAATTCCCAGCTGAGATGCAAATCAGTGCCTCAGGAACTGTACACGATACAAGACAGTAAATCACTTATTTACAGATATTAGTTAACTTAAAATGCGCATTTTCACTATTACTGAAGGTGGCAAAACCAGTGATTACACTACACAAAATCTGTGTTTCCTTTCTTAATTTTAGATCTTAAATGTGAATAAAATAGTCACTGTGGAGTACTAGAAACAAGCAGGATCCTTCAAGGATGACAAAGATGCTAATCAGACAACTGTATCAAACGAATAAGCTAAAAGTGATGCTCACAGCTACTTGAGTAATTGAAATTTCTAAAGACTCAAGAAAAATATGTTTAGCCCTCTGAAACAAGGGTCACTTCACAAACACACTATATTGCAATGTCAAGATTGAGAAGAAAGTTTCATCTTGCATCTAAAAAAGCCTTTTTTAGATTCCAGCATATTGTAAAAAGAACTTTGCAAAGATACTTGCTCTCGGACCTCCAGGTTGTAATGCATTACTAATTCCTGCAGTTACCTTTCCTATCAAGTAGGCTCCAACAGGAGCCTGACAAAGCAATAAGGAATGTAATTGTAAAAGGGGAAAAAAAAAAAGAGGGTTTGGGTTTTGGGGTTTTGGTAAAAATAATATTTGAAATGTTTCTGCTTTTTCAAACAAACATGTTTGCCCTTTTAACACAGTTTTCAGTATTTTGTGGGTTTGGTGCATAGCAGAAATTTAAAAACATTTCCAAAACATTTCAGTGTCACTGCAAGTAAAACACTTCGATTTCATCTTCCTGATTAAATGTTTCTGTAAGAGAAAAAATTTACACAGAGTTTTCTGCCTAAGGAGGTTTTGCTTTCACAGCTAACATTTCATATGCAAGACTCCAATTTCACATCAAAGCTTTACTTTTAAATTCAGTAAAGATTCAAATTTAATCTCAAGAGACTATGATGTCTTAGAAGTTAAAACAGTAAGTGCTGCTACCAACAATCTTTAAGAGATTCTGCTTTTGATAGATTCAGTATTAAAAGGAAACTGAAGTTACTTGACAAGCATTACTGGTTATCTTGAGAGACTTGCAAAACATTCCACTGATTCTACAGAAGTTAAGGCTCTCACTTGAATTTCTAAATAACCTTCAATTGCAGTTGCTTTAATACTGGGCTTCCTGCAATAACTTCCACTTCTACTCCTTCTCCCCTACAGTAACCCACAGTACCATCACTCTTCCCTCAGTTGCAACACAAGACATAGACTTAATTAGCTCACATTTCCAAAAGCTTATCACTAAGCATTTGTAGCAATGTGCCCAGTGTCACAGCCCCCTTCACAGTTAATTAATTTCCTGTAACCAAATAAACAGCAAAAAAAACCCTCCCTAAGCACTAAATTTCAGAAAGAAAAGCAACTCAAGGTTCAGGAAAATACACATTTGTCAACGTCTGGTTAAAAATCCAAATACTTCATAATGAAGCCATTATATTAAATAATTGTTTTTAAAAAGCCCTACTTTTCATTTCCCCCCTCTATTAGCTGCTCCACACACAATCTCTTTTGGGAGAGACACATACTAAGAAATCTCCATGCACATTCACCTGTATCTCCTTCAGCAGTTCAGCAACTTCATTTTCTACAGTGCCCTAAAGTAACTTGCTCAGAGGCACAGTTACCATCCTCTGGCATCAAATGCTTAGCTGTCTCAAAGTAAACTTCTTTTTTTAAGAAATATTAAGGCCCTTTATTACTGTCTTAATATTTACTCCCCTGCCTTATAACACAGTGAAGGTACATTAGTGACATAGAATGCCTTATCTCTTCACTGAAGGAAGAGGTGCCTGACTGATTCCCTGTCATTTCAAGGGTACAAGTCTTATCTTATTCCTTGAGTAGATCAGTCCCACCTTCATCTTTTAAAGCCCAAGATCTGTCACCTTGCAAAGGTTTGTGATTTCCCCTTTACATCTAAATCATCTGAAAACAAAAGGAATAATGCACATGAAGGAAAAAGCTTATTTACAGAGTGATTTTTTTTAGATTAGGCAGATCAGAAATTAAAGACCAGCTTAAATATCACCAACAAACTTATCTGATTAAGTGCTGCAACCCAGCTGAAGTAAAGGCATTTCAATTATAAATTAATATCAGATGCTGCTCTCCAACAAAAGCAGTTCAAGACAACTGAGAGTGAGCAGGGTTGCAACTTTCCAAAATTAGCCTGACATGATCTAATTCAGCTTCAGTGGGAGTTAGATTGGGCCACGTGCCCACAGCTACATGAGCCTAACTGCTGCCTCTCAAAAATAATAGTTACATGAAAACTGTCTTTTTATCTTTTTACCATACTACCATAACTAACCTGTCCCAGCCACATACATTAGTAATTACTTTTTTTTTTTTAATGGTAGTTTTTGTCAAAGTTTCCACACAACTCCATGAGCACCTCAAGACAGACTTTTACATACATATTTTATATACATAGCAAGAAGGCTGGCAAAGAAGGCGAGGATGTTACACTGGAAAGATAAGCCTGTCTACCAGTGTTTCAGAGTAAAGAGCAATTTCCTTTACTGTGCAAGGTGGTCTCTTTATATCCAGAACACAGTGCTCTCATTTAACAGAAGTTTCCTAAATCCTCTAAAAATTGCAGCCACAGCTTGCTGTTAGGAGATGAAAACCCTATATAATTATCAACCACATGTACCAGTAACTGCTCAACTGCTGCTGCTGCCAGGGATTTTTTCCATATATCACACATATACATCACCTGTCATACAAAAATGTATTCTTAACACTCAGCTGCTGCTACATTAATTTACCTGCAGTGCCAGGAAGCAGCCTTGAGGAAAAAAATAATTAAAAATTGCTCTTTCATCTTGATGTTATTTTAACGTGGATGTTTCATTACAGCAATATATCTATGACCAACAAGGGAGATGATTTAGGTCTTTAGATACTTAATTTCTATTTAACTGGCTATTATGAATGATTGAGGACCTAATGAATTTGTCTTCAAAACAGTCTCAGAATTTAAGAAGTATTCTGTAGTCATAAGAGGCACATATTTAGCAAGTCTCAAACTAAATATTTGACAAAGCCAATGAAGGGAACACATCTCAAAACACTGACCCAAGAAGCCATAGTTGGCCCTTTTTAGATAGGGTTAAGGGGTATATGAGTATACTGGCTGAAGTTAAGATGGAATATTTTTGGTCATTTTTTTGTGAAAATATGAGATGAAAGAATACTGAATCTATCCATGAGCCATTTATCACAGAGGAAGAAAGTTTATCTTTCCTCAAAAGTGCAAGTTAAAGACTGAGGATGAGTGGTTGTTTCTGAACTTCTGCATTTGAGTAGCTCCAAGCTCTGCTGGCAAATCTTGAGATCAGCAATCAACACCATTCTCCAACCACTACTTCTCCTGGCATCAGGAAACAGCTATCTTAATCTCTGCATTTTTAATACCTCCAGACTGTGGGTTCTAGACTACAACCCATCCTACAGCACTTGCAAAATTCTAGCTGGAGGGATTAGCAACCAACAGCTACTCAAATCTGCCTGGATTATCTTTAAAACAGAAGAGATGAATATTATGACTACTCAGATGTATGATTGTTTTAAATTACCAGCTGCACATTAAGAAGCAGTAAGGATTAAATTTAAGGCTTCAAGAACCTGTTTGTCCTCAATCTCATTTTTCATTTTTATAGAAGTTTTTTTACAAGACAGGATGGATTACATGGATTTACACCCTGATCAAATATGAATTAAAAAAAAAAAAAAGCAAGCTTCTCTGTTCTACACAGATACAGCTGTGAGATAAATATGTTTTGACATCCTAAAAACAACACTGACATTATCTTAAATATTACACTTAATTTTTCTAATTGCTATATGTTATGACAGTGATAATTTGATATATCTAACGTATTAAGATCTTAACTTATTTTTTGTCTTCTTGAATCATTTATAGTCTAGCTACATCTTTCAACCCACCACTGTTAAGTATCATAGAAAAATTGCAACCAGAAGACTGTATACAGTAATTGTTTTATTCCTCCATTATTTTTCTGGATGGATTTAGCTCAAGGGCCTAACAGTATTCTGCTGTTTTCACAGATCCTCCATATAGCTGCAAGGAAAGATCTTTGGAAGAAGAACTGAAATTTTCCTTTAAAATTAAGCTTTAAATTGATTAGGGTCATCAGCAAGGTCTTCAGGTTCCATTAGTTTTTAAACTAGAGTTGAATTTCTACTTGTCCTTCCAGGAACTTTTTATTCTGTATGATTTTACTGGAAATGAGAAGAAAAACATTTCCAAATACTTAGTTAACTGTTGGCTGAATTCATCAAGCTTCACATAATTGTACACAGTCACCTCCACTTAGAAATTTCCAGGATCATAAGCACAGTTCTAGGAGGTCACATAGCTTACTCTGGGCCCTTCAAGAACTATTTATCAAAAATTTTGATGAAGAACAGTGCTCTTACAGTTCACAGGCTATAGTGAAATAACATTCTGCAGAAGATTTCCCATGTGACTGTGACCTGTTCAGGTTAATAATCTAAAAGGTATGGTAACACAGATTGCTGCAGCCTGTGCAGCTAACCCTGCTGATGCCCTTACAGCATTCTGACAACTCTAACAGAAAGGCTGGAAGAGTGCCCAAGACAGGTACCTAGTAGCTAATACAAAGCTTCCCAACAATTCTGTAAAAATCAACCTTGCAAAGCAAGAATTCTGTACTTAATGCTGAGGTGCCAAATTAGAATCTTACAGGACCAAAACAGGTTTTGGAAGGAGCTGAGAGACCATGAACAATCCATCACTTGGAATGGGGTCAGTAAGACTGCAGGGGTCTGTGTGCTACAGCCTCCCTGCTTTTTCACCCCTCCAGCTTCGAGTATCCTGTACCTGCACGGTGCTACCAGGGCGCTGGATGACCAACCAGGAGCAGCCCCATCTCTGGGGATGCAGCAACGGCAGAGCTCTACAAATAAAACACCAGAGTGGCAAATGAGGCCATCCTTGCTGCTGGAATGGCCCACCTCCATCTCTTAACCCAGTCAAAGCAGACAGACAACTGTGCTCAGAAGCAACCTACTTGGCTTGTGCTTATGCCTAAAGCCAAATTTGCCTATTATGAAAATGGAAGGTGACACAATAACACAAAACAGTTTGAGTCAGTAGCAATGTACACTGCAGCACTCAATTACAGCTGGGTGAATTAAGGACTGTGTTACAGATTTAATTGCCCCCCCACACCTTGCTTTGCAAGTCAAGATAGATCTTTCAGTATTAAA
The DNA here is from genome assembly GCA_013399225.1 of Rhipidura dahli. Taxonomy (NCBI): domain Eukaryota; kingdom Metazoa; phylum Chordata; class Aves; order Passeriformes; family Rhipiduridae; genus Rhipidura; species Rhipidura dahli. The sequence goes on along the minus strand of VXAC01002952.1, from coordinate 2,591,535 downwards.
AATTTCATTTAAAATTATTTCAAGATCTTATCGCTCAACAACTGAATTAATTCAGCTTGTAATTTTTGCCCTTGGAGAAGAACAAGCACAAGTCATTTTGTAGGAGCCTGGTCTTCCTGTTTTGGGGGGACAGAAGGGAACAGGGAATTATCCTTGCACCTGCTTTTTCCTCCTGTCTAATTTCCCTGCACAACACTAATTCCAGTCACATTTAGGGAGCCCAACCTTATGACTCTTACCAAAGTCAAGCAGAGTCTGTTCTGGACTGCACAGTGCTGAGACATTGATTCTACATAGTGATTGTTTATTGGTTCTAAAAACAGTAATGTCAACCAAAAGGCAGCATGTTTTACCAACTTGCTTTACCCACCCATATTGTACATGCTTCCCAGGTTAAAGGCTGCTGGTTTTTAATATGCCAAGCCCTATTTTGATCAAACTTCCTTACAAATACTAGAACCAACAGCCATTTTTGAAAGCACCAGTGATTAAAATATCAGCACCAGCACCTTCAAATTGATTCAAATACTGTCATTCCTAAACACAAACTATTCTTTTTGCATTCTACAGCTATAAATGCTATCCAACTAGACATCTTCATTTCACAAAATACCTTCCATTGATAAAGAACTCTTGACATGCACAACAGCTGTGCCTCCATTAACATACCTAACTTTATTCAACTTCCCTTTAACAATTCTTATTTAGAAAAGGCTATCCAAATGTTTAGATTAGGCCACTAACACAGCCTCTTCACAGGATCTTAACTTTTGGAACACAGCATAACAGCGTGCCTGATAGTTACAATCTTGTTTCTGTCATAACAGGTTAAGGGGTCTGATCCCTCGATTTGGATCCATATGTTAGGTTGATTTTATAATAAATAACTTAACAGAAGCTTACAGTGCTCAAACCAGTACTCTTTGAACATTCTGTCAAAGTTAACCCTTACCAGAGATATGCAAAAGAAAGAAGTCAGATTTCAGAGACTGTTGGAGAGAATCTCAGCAGTCTGATACAGGACCGGTTCTACTGCTCAAAACTGCCTGTGATTCATGACTGAACAGACAGGCCAGACTTTCCAAAGGTACCGTGGTGTTAATGAAACCATTGGCCTGTTTTCAACACAAGTCATGAATCCTTCTGAATACCTCCACAGGCTTATGAAGTTGGGCATCCAGATAGCAAAACACACAAGATTAGAGATCATTTTGGAAAATAGAATCTGCATTCAGCAGTTGCCTATACAAACAGTCCTCTTGTAAGTGTTTTAGCTCGTTCTTTGTGGAGCAATGTGGAATATGAGTGTGACAAACTTTGTAAGGGAAAGTTCTGCTCAGTTTGCCATCTCAGCGACATAGAAACAGAAAGGGCACAGGTTTCACATTTAACAGTACCACAAAAGAAGGCACTTTCCCTAAAATCTTTACACCATGAAATGACAGAGACATCTGACTTACTGTAAGGTGTTGTATCAGTAGGGTCAGGAGGTGGGAAGTTTTCTGTGAAGTTGACATTACACAAGTCTGTACTACAGCAGCAGAAGCGGTATGTTCCATTCTGAATCAAGGAAGGGGTGGTTGTAACGATACACTCTTCAAAGTGACACTCCTGGGGGTCTCCTATATGAGACCAGCAACCTGTAAAAAGAAGCAAATTACAGATTTTTTTTTTTTTAAGAAAGCATAAAATTAGGTCTACTGACTAGATAAACACACCAATGGAAATCAATACATTACCCAATTAAACATTACAGAGTGGGGTAAAAAACAGTTACCATAATTTGCTTGTCTGACTTTACTATCACCTTTTAAACCAAAACCTGAAGAACTTTTTAGAACTCTCCATAGCCAAGGAGAAGAAAATGTGGGCAGGGATGAAGGCCAACATCAGAGGTGTCCAGCTGTTGCCTTAATATGATAAAACCTGAATTCCTGAACCTTCTTAGAAGAACTGTATGCCATTCCCCATGTCTCTGATACCACAGACCATATCACCACTCTCTGGTCCCCATTCTGGATGAATTGTGACTGAGTCCCTTCCTTAGGCCACACAACTGCATCTATAATTGGATGCTTCTTGCATAATTTTCAAAATTCTGCCCTTCCTCATTGTCAACATCACTGGACTTTTCTACAGGATCACAACTTACTGCCTGGTTAATTCCAGGCCCTTTGCCCCTGCATCAACTATTCCTTCCCAAGTATGGTCAACAGCAGTTAAATGTCATTTATCCACATATACCTGGAAGGGAAAGAGGCAGCAGTGGCGTGGAGGTGAGCAGTCAGACTGCTCCTTTCAGCATACTGCCAGATCAAACAGGAATCATGGACTACAACTCCACAGGCTGTTTGTAAATACCAGCTGCGTTTTCGTTCAGCCTTATACTACATTAACTTGCACTGAAGTAAAAAAGAGCAGAGTTCCTGAGAATGGTAATCAAAACATATCTCCAGACTGCAAGGCCCTTCACCCCTCCTACCTTCACTCTCCCCACAGAACAGCACTGAATTACAGTACTGATATGTGAACTATAGCTGCAAGTTCCTTTGTAAACAAACATCCAATCAATATGAATATACATTTTTTACTTAATAAGACTTACTTACTGTTAAATTTATCATTACATCAATACATATACTGAAACTCAAGCCATCTTCCTCTGGTCATCCTAACTAACAAGAAATTTGAATGCTTTCTCTTTCAATTGTGCATTGATGCCTTTGGTCTCTTTTAGAAGTCATTAATTTCAAACAAACTTTCTGTTCGCATTTAAAATTGTTAAATGGGAAGCTTAAAATGATGCATTTGTACAATCTGCAAGAAGTCTGGTTTCACAGCTGTGCAGCTTTGTATCAGCTGGCTAGATCAGAAAGAAATGAAGTTAAGTAGCAAAACTACTACACTAAAACGGAGCTGTTACATACCTTGTTTTACAAGATGTATGTCTCCTTCTCGTGTTTTTTCCCAAAGTCCATAGCAGGTACTACCTTTCATGCACAAAATTGTGCCATTCTCCTGGGAGATTCTGCTCTCACTGATTCCATGGTCCTGCTGATAGGGGTCTTTAAATGCACACAGCCGCTCCTCACTCTGGGTAGCTTTAGCCAAAGAAAGAAAAACAATTTTTGTCAGTGATATGTTCTTTAAACTGTGCTCCCACAGTCAGAAATAAAAATGAGGTCTATCCTGAAGTTTCTTTCACACAGAGGGTAAAAACACCTCGGCAGAAGTCAGAAGGTGCATGTGCCAGCATTTGAAGTTCAAAGGTGCAGAATAAAACTTTCATTGCATAGTCTGCCATCATCTGCATCGCTTGTCCTCGACCCTCAGTTACACAACTGTTTGCTGTTTTCTTCAATGACCACATGTGCTACTTAATTGTTTCCAGATCCTAAACCAAGCTGGTCTTTTTCAGACTGCCATCCAACCCAGTGCCTACCAAATCCAGAGGGTTTTTTCCACTTTCTGCTATTGACCTATCTCTTGTTTCTGTGTGTTACTCAGCCTCTGCATTGCTTACTGCTTTTTGCTCAGTAGCTGATCAGTTTGGGCTCTTTCACACAACTGCACTAATGACCAACCTCAGCAATAGTAACAACAGAGTAAAACCCATATAATTGACCAGAAGCTCTGGGAAACACTGCCTGTAAACAGGAGCAATGCAGCACATAAAGTCTCCCTGTGAAATGCCCAGCAGGAACATCATAAAATGTACAAAAAGAGTTCAAAAATAAACACTCCCTATTACCTGAAAAAGGTTTTGGGTTTGTTTTTTTTTTCCATTAAGACAAAACCAAAGCCACCCACAAAAAGGATATGGATTTTTACACAATTATTTCATCACCAAACTCCAAAAATGTAGTACCTTAACTCATTCACGTTTTAACTGCCTCTGTCATCTTTTCTCCAGAAGTGTAAAAACAGTCAAACAAATTCTTCAGAAAGGCATCAAGTTCAAGACAAATAAATCCTTTATTTGTAGTGACTCTATTTAGAATATTTTCATTCTTCTGTAACTGATTTTATAAAATGCATGGAAAGCTAGATGTGTAACTACAAGGCACTTAGATACTATTCAGAAGTACAACTTAGCAAGCATCCAATCACAGTAAGAATTTGTACTACATATTTCAACAACTAAATTTCATCCAGTTCTTCAACTCCCATCAAAGCATTGGCAGCAGAAACATGCAAGATGAAGCAGATTGGTCTTTTGGGAAAAACAGATTTTGAACTTAAAGTAAAATTAAAGCATATGTAACTGTAAATTATTAAAGGTACTGTATAAAATATCTCCTCACAGATGGTTCATTTATCTGATCACTCTTCAGCACTGGCCCCAAAGAAGTTATGTTTCAGCAAGGCAGACTTACTGCAAAAACACTGCTTCACTGTGTCACCACAGTGCAGGTGACTGGGTAAGGAAAAGAAAAACCAGGAGACGTGGATACATGTCTCTCACTTTTCAAGGCTGCTACTATTCATTAACGAGTCAAAATTTGTAATTCTTTTATGCTGAGACTATTAGGCCAGCATTCTGTCAGTGTTTCCCAGTTTATTCTGTGGCAGCAGTAACTAAAATAGCACAACTTAGCTGATTTTTCTAGTGGTCTGGTAGGGCGTGTGTGATCAGTTGAGCTTCATGTCGGTGCAGTGGGGGTAAAACTCTCAGCTGAGGAGACAGGAACTTCTTAAGCCAGTGTAATTCAATCACTTACAGATCCACACTCTCCAAGAACCTCTCTGAACTCTGGTCAGTGCACTATTAACACTTTACATCTGGTACTACAGTTTTGCAATGATAAATACATTTATTATGAAGCAGCGACTTACTTGATTTTCAGAAAGTTAGCTGCCTAAATTTCATATCCATTTTTTTTAAATCTCCATGAGCAGAGTTAGTCGAGTTACTGAGTACAAAAAGGTCACACATTAACAGCCAGCATATGCTGCCTCCAGCAGAACTTGCCAGTTGCGCGCTACAGTTTTATTCTCAGAACAGCTGAGTATGCCAGGCGTGAAGCATCTGTCCTGCAGCCTCTGCTCCATGACATGGGACTGGCCAAGAAACAACATATGAAAGGACAGGACCCCACTGCCATAAGGGAACTGGATCTGGCTAACTTTTCGAAAATTCAAAGAACAAAAAACTATCACAGAATTACAGTTTTCAAGACAGGATGGGACTGCCTTGTGAAATAGGATGTATCTGCTCTGAGGGACAGCACAAATCTTTCAAAACGTGTTGCATATGATAGCTGAGTGGGGCTAAGGCCATCCAAGATATGGTTGTTTACAAAATGCTCAAATTGCTGCAAGATAAGCCCTTTCATAACTTGCCTTTATTGTGAAAAATAAATTTAAAAGAACAGAATTTATGGAAGAGCCACATGAATCCAGTTTCCTTATTTAAAAAAAAAAGTAATTCCAGGAAAGTCCACTTTAATAATACCTCAATAGGTATTACTGAAACCTATGAACTAATAGAAGAAGAAAAAAGACCAAAACAAACCAAAACCTTTTGAGTTTGCCTTGGACTCAGAAAAAAATAATGGCATGTATCATGTCTGTGCTCCACAGACTGAGACAGTTTTAATTGCTTACTTTTCAGGTGTCTCAGTTTTTCTGTAAGAACTCCCAGGATCAAGGTTGAGAGGGTAAGAATATGAGAAGTTACTCAAAAAAAGACAAGTTGTCATGCTAGATGCTGTCCAACCATACATGCACTACAGACAACAAAAGTAACTACCAAAGGCTTTTCTCATTTAAAAAGATTGTACTGCCCTATAGGAATACCTGCAGAGGGGAGGATGGAGCAGGCATGAGAAAATACAGCACACAGAGCTAGTAACTTGAGTGTCTATCAAGTTTCTTGCAAAGTAATAAAAATACAAGTTAACTTGACACAATTTCATGTCAGATGATCTCAGTGGGAAACTCTTCCAACAAAAAATAAAGCTTACTCATCCAAAAACAAGAGTTTTCATGCTGATCACTGCACATTCCTGCTTCGATTATAACTTGGAGAAGCACGGCCCCTGTGGGAGCAGTACCCACTGCAATACTCTGCTGACCCCTGCCCCTTCCCTGATGGCACAGAACATCTGGACAACAGGGGACATGGAACAAAAGCTACTTTATTTTTCTCTATGGCCTCTTTATGTTCATTGTTTAAGTTGTAATGCCGAAGAAAATTGGGCAGGGCATTCAGATGTACAGAAACCATCTTGAAGAAGAAAAGAACAGATGAGCTGCTTCAGTTACTGTGCACGACTTCAGTCCATTCCTGCTCTGGGATTTCCTTCTTCCAGGCAGTGGAAACTAGTCAGATATAAAAGCTTTTAATACTGGAGTACTTCTAGGTCAGGTCTTCAAAGCAGCCTCTAGCCTAGGTGAGTATGCTGTATGCCTTAAAACTTGTCCAAAAGAAGTACTACAAAATACTACTACAAAAACCACACAAAAGCGCTGGAGTGACTCTTTGAAAGTTGACCTATTTCAACAGAAATCTTACTCTTTGAGGTAAAATACCATTGCTCATTTAGATTTACACATGTTCCACATGGATGATGTTGTTTGTCAGTTTCCAGTCATCATGGGAGCCAACAGGTATGCAGGGTGCATTCAGAGCTGAAACAAATCTCCCGTTCCCTTGGGAGCTGTGCACCTGCAACGTTTGAGGGCAGCCACTAACACTCTCTGCAGCAGCTTAGCTGAAAGCAGTTCCAAAGCTCCTTCTCCATGCTTGGAGATATTTGAAAACCATCTGGATATAGTCCCAGGCAGCTGGCTCTAGGTGACCTTGCCTCAGCAAGGAGTTGGACAAGATGACCTTCAGAGATCCCTCCCAAGCAACCATCTCATTCTGCAATTCTTGCATGTCTCCAAGTACTCCATGTGCAGCAACAAGACACAAAATTATTTCTCAGCTGGGCTACTTGCTCTTTTTTGTCTCCAAGGCAGGCAAGATGGTAGGGTAAGACTAGAACTACTGGATTCTCTTGTTTGTCTTCAGCTCATATAGATCCAAACCCAAGGAAATGCTAAGATCTTCATTAAACAACAAGAGCAATTAAAATAAATAACTTATCCTATGAAGACTGAGGCTCCTGAACTGCTCTATTTGATATATCCAGTTCATTTGCTACCTGCTAGAAACATGAAGGGCAAAGTCCCTGCAGACATGAGTGCTCACCAGATATTACAGATCCATAAGCAGTTCACTGTACAATGCCCTAGAGACTTCACAGACCCAAAATGCACCAGCAGTGTATCCTCAAATCAGAAAAATGCAGAAGCCATTTACAGATCAAGCTATGCAGTGTATCTGCCCAGACATGAAGTGCCCTAGCATACAAACATAGCCAAGGCCTAGCACCAAAGTAAGTGGCAGCACAGGTTTCACAGGACACTTGCTGCATGGCTGAAGTCATCCTTTAAAACCCTGAATTTACCTTTATAAGGCAAATTTCATAGTAAACTCTGTTTGTTCATCACATAGAACTCATTAGACATTCAGATCTTTTCTAATTAACCCTTTAATGAAAGATCATGAGAGATTTTGAAACAAATAAATGGTAACTGAATGTCTACACGTCATACATCACTGAAAAATTTGCTACTGCAGACAACTGCAGAAGCAAGAGATAGGCTGACACTGAGGAGGACAAAAAGTAAAACGTAAACAAAAAATTATGAAGGATTTATAAAGAAACATCATTTTTTCATTCCTCTTGCATTTGTGTACCAGACAAACAATGTCAAAATAATTCAACAGAAATAATAAAATGAACTCAAGAATCTGTACTCTCACACTGCAGAGATTTCTAACAAAGACAAGGGGGGAAGGCACCATTCCCAGAAGTTCTACCAAGGGAAAAACCAACAAGAGCACAGCAAGCTCTTCAATTCCCTACCATAAACCAGAAAAGAAACCAAACCTCAAAATGAGTTCTGTTGCTCTCTAGCCCATTTTACACCTCTATTTATACAAAAATGCACTTTTATATACAGTTTCAGAAATGAATATGAGTGGCATTAGAACTGAATATGGGTGCTCCATGCAGTCACCTAAGAAACAGTAAATGTTCTCAGCTTTCCTGCTTGGCTGCCGCTACCAGTGAATCTGATCACCACATGCACTTGTAACAGACTTTACTTGAATCAGATTGTGAAAACTTATTGTCCTGTTCCAAGAGGAGAATGGGTAAACAGACTACATTAAATCACTTTTGTGAAAACACAACGGAAGTAGTTTCCCAAGTCCGTCCTGTGGCTCACACTTACTGTCGCACTGGGTTCATCCCCATGACACTATACAGCCTCAAGAAAGAGGACCAGGGCTTCAGGAACTTCCTTTTGGTATATGGCTCAGGTTTTTATGTGATTTACCAGCTTAGAATAAATCAGTTCTACCGTCAACAAAAAAAATCTGAGCCTTAGCATGGGAAAAATGCTATACAGATATTTTCAGTATTTTCTCCCTGTAATCATGCTGCTATTTCCAGCTGCTCAGAAACAGAGAACTGATTCACACTGGTAAGTGTTCTTCAGATAATTCTGTCTGTTCACTACAGAAACACTCTGAGATGTTTACCATTTGAGTATTTCCCTTTTCTCCCCCACTAAAGGTATTTCTGAGCAGCAAAGATCAGAAGAAAATTAGAAGTGCATCTACTGTGTCAGAAATGCTGCATGCGACTAATATGCAATTTATCCATACTAGGATGAGTTTAAGGGATTATATTGCTATTGTTTCTAATATAGTAATTCTTTCACGATCACTGTGTGTTCTAGGAAAACAACTACTGAAAACAATGAAAGAGAAGTACCAGAAGTTACAGGAATCCAACTCCAAATCCTTAGAACATGAGTCATGTTTTCACTAATAGCATCGGAAGTCAGCTCCATTAATACTTAACTGATGCTTCCTGACCTTGCATCTATTCAGTGCAGTACACAGAATTCACATCAAGTGCAAAGAGAGGGGGAAAAAGAAGAAAAAAAACAAAGACTCAAATGTTAATCAAATGCTACTCCATGATCTAATTGCTGGGATTAAAGATAAATAAATAAAACACTTGCCACTTTATGATTAATGTCAGGCAAAACATTTTGTGACTCAACAGTCACAAATACAAGAATCTGAGATAACAGACTGCAGGCAAACCTGCACGCAATCGACAAGAACAGACCTGCTGGCATCACAGACCACACACAGGGGTACCATGTTGGGAATTACACCAACTGACTTTAAGTCCATAGAGGTGACAACTTGAAAAAAAAAAAGGCAAAAAAAGAAAAAGGTTTCCAAGCATTTGTTTGCCTGTAATGGATTTCTTTAAACTCAGGCGACCACACATTCAACTCGAAATCTCAGTACGCTGCAACAGATTTGTCTTCAAAGATTGATGTTTTTTCTGTAACTTGTCCTTTCAGTTAGTGAGATTTTCATCAGAACAGCCATAGACACAAAACCTGTTTTATTTTGGCCCTGTCAGCTTTCTGTGGAGTTCTTTTATTTACACAATAGGGGAAACATCATTGCCCTTGAGGCAGGGTCATGAGACAGCTTGCATTATGAAGACACATGCTACTATAAGGAAGGTGTACATCAGGAGGCTCCTCTGAGTATATCTTTTCAAATACTGATAGCCAAATTCTGGTGTGATGTACAGAGAAACAGGATCTTGAAGAAATCATCACTTAGCAAAAATTCTAATATTGCTTTTTTTATCTTTTTCTCCTCAGAGACTTTAATTGCAAATATTTCTAAATGTGTATCCACTTATATTAAAACACATCATAAGCAGGTATCTTTTGAAGGAAGTCATGCTTCTCCAGACAGACCACCCTCAATGCCAACTTAAGAGTGGGAGGGAAGAATGCTAAAATACTGATAATCTTCCATGTATTTATACTTCCAGCATTCTGTTTTGTAGCATGTTTGACCAACTGCACAGCAGGGATCTGCACTGAGTGGTCACAAAAACAAATAAAATTGTCTGCCTAAGGATTAGGCATGAGGGCATGGAAGTCTAAACCAACCCAAAATGGCCTGGAGACTTTTCTGAGCAAGAGGTCAGGAGCAGCACAGTGCAATACAAAGCCACGAATGTTTAGTCGGGCAGGCTGCACAGCCTATTGCTTTACAGCAAACTTCCATATCAGAACTCCTCCAGATGGGAGCCAAACCAAAACCACTGGACTAATATTTTAAAGACATGAAGATGAAATAATGGAAATTTGCACAAGAGAATACAGCAGAACTTCTAGGAAGGAAGCAAGTAAAGAAAAATGGTTCAGAAATTTACATCCGTGGTAAATTTACATATTTTCCTCTCCTCCTAAGAAAAATGGGAAATAAAGACCATCACAATCATTAACTATTTTACAGGACATAATATGTACCTCAAAGATATACTGTAAAATATATTTTGACAATAAACCCTTTACAGTTTATACTCAGTGTTAAAATCTGGAATAATCTGTTCACAGTGCTGCATGTCCTTAGCCTTCATTAATGAAAATTATTTTGGTTTTGTCAGCTTTTTCTGACTAAGATCACAGTTTCAAATGCTGGCAATTACATAGAGCCAGGCTTTGATTGAGATCCAGTGCCAAAACTTAAATGAATGCTGGTACTGATACCCATTTTGAAGTGATTGACTGCACAGGCAGATGACAAAATAACTTATGTTTATTACAAGGTCCTTTGCCCTCCAAACAGACTAGAAAATTCAAGTGTCTTTCTTCTGTACATGGATATACACGGTCTTTCCTTCTCCTTAATCTAGCCTACAAGCAAGCAAGTAAATTTGGAATCTGTTTTCTTTCCTTGCTCACTTTCTAACACAGTGTTGTGGGCTGATCAAGGCTACCAGCACTGATGGAGACACCAGCCTTTTCCTGTTGAGTTTGCTTCAACAGTCCTTGGGTATCTTGGTGTTTCAGCTTCATTCCGAACAATCAGTGGTCTGCTAGCACTAAGTTAGTACAACAGAGCCAGATTACGTGGCAGCTGTATCAAGTCACGCTGTGCCCAAGGTTCACACTTTGCTTCCCCCTCAGGCACTGCTGCCTCAGACTGCTTTGGTGCATAGTCCACGGCTTCCACTGGGCCCCACCTGGGACCAGCTGACCCTCCTGGCACAGCCTCACTGCCCCCAGCCACCAACAGATGCCCCTCTTGCAGCCTTACATTAGTATTATACACCTCTGCCCAGATGCATCCACCATATCAGGAATTTTGCTAACTGGAATTAATGTAAACAGAGAGATATGGAGAGGCCAAGAAGTAAATTGTCAACTCAAATTCTGTCCTGAAGGCCTTGTTCTCCTTTTACCCAAATTTACTCTCAAAGGAAGTGCTGCCTTAGAAGAACCCAGCTTATGCAAGAGAAGCCATGCAGCAAAGAACCAGGATGACAGAGATTTATTGCTAGCAGCTGACAAATTATGTAGTTCCCAAACACTGCCAGATTTTATGAAAAAATACCTGAGCTTACTGCCAATAAACCATGTCATTGCCTTATTTCTACAACTTTCTAAATGTTTCTGAGGATCATCAGACCACCTTGCAGTGCAAACCTCACCCAAACCAGACATTACCACAGACGCAAAATTTTATCCATCTAGTATGAGCATAAGACAGTGGCAAGAAAGCCAGCAACACCTGTGTGTTGGGTCAAAATTCAAGAATATTGAGTGAATTTGAACAATTAATACCACTTTACATCAAGAGATTGAGCATTTTTCAGCTAATATGGGAAGAGATCTGAGCTGAATCTGTAATAAGGATATTGACTCAGCAAGGGTCAGAGAAGGACAAACTGCAGAATTAAACCCAAGTGTCCTGAAGTCTCAACTACGGCCATAACTAGACCTTTGATTACCTTTACTGGGGACACTAATCAGAGCTTCTCCCACCTTACAATATCTCCTCCACCAATGTATACAACTAAACAAGAAAAAGATTCTACCTCTCACAGTGATTCAGCATTTTCCTTTACATTGTTGTATAGCTGTGTTCAGCAGGTACACACTTAGGACATTTGTTTTTATTGTATAAGTCTGTCTAGTTCAGCAGGTTTCTTCTTCCCGTCTTCTTCCCCCTCAGCTAAACTCCCACTGATTTTTAACAGGACAGAATTAAAACGAAAGGCACATAATAAAAAGGTAGTGGAAAAAGGTTAGCAATCTGACCAATATGAAATTCCTAAATCTATCACCTGCTAGCTGAGAAAAAAACCATCTGGTATGTTAAAAAAAACCTGTAACATTATCTTAGTTCAGTGATTACACAGGGCTGATGACATTTTATCACACAATTTGGCACTTAAGAAACAGTTAAAGGCTTTATAGCAATGAGACTGCAGCAGGTTTCTTAGTGGTGCAAAAATAGAAAAATGTCATGGCATTTTAGCATTCACTTTGTTAAGCTTTAAAATACTCATCTTTGTCATCAGACTTCAACTTTGAGCCATTTTCAAAAACTTTTCATTTCATATTAAAGCAAAATCCAGTCAGTGTGTTCTGTATGGAAATGCAAGGGGGTCCAAGCACATTCAAAAAAGTCTTCTGAAAAAGCAGTTAAGCTCAAATACTCGAAAGTAGAAGCAAATTAGCATAAAACATGATTAAACCATTAGACACCATAAAAGTGTCAAATCATAGTATATGTTTGACACTCACTTAAGGGAAAATCTAATCTAAGCATATTAGTGGAGGACAAAGCATAAAAAAGCCTCAACTCCAAATGCTTGTCTTATTTTAAAATAATCTTAGAGCTTCCAAATAAAGCTGAAAATGATGATATTCTGTAAGGATTCACACAGCAAAAATCATCCGTGTGGCTTCAAATGACATTGACTGGTTTGCACTGTCTTCTTGTCTCAAGATGGAACAATTGCTTATTTTACTCCATGAGCAAACAGGAATTCCAGTCTTTACATGCAATTGAGTCAGCTCAGAGAGAATCTACTGACAGATTCACAATGTAAAGCAAAAGAAAAATTTTCAACAAAAAGTATTTTGCAAGCCATCTTAAATGTATACTTCCCACTTTATTTAAGAATTAGTCCAATGCACACTGAAGGTCATTTAAACCCAGATTTCTGGAAAAGCACAGAGAAGGAAGTAGCTGGCCTTCACTGACTCAGCAGGATTTTGGACATCCAACTTCTCAAGGTCTCCTGGAAAAATCCCAGTCTATATTTAATCTGAAAGAGGGAGTAAATAACAGGATTTAAACAAGTCTAGCATTTTTCCAATTATTTTTTAATATATTTTTCACTTCCTAAATGACTGTGTCTCCATTCAAAAAAAAAAAAAAAAGTAAGTTCATGTTACTGTTTAGCAATTATGTCAGAATAGAAATCACCACAGCCTTAGTCACACATAATCTTTTCCAGTGGCCAGTGCCTATTCATGGAAGTGAAAAAGCCTGAATTCTTTATCTTTGCCCTAGACTGGAGTTCAGGGATTTTTTTCTGGGTATGAGCGTCTGGCTTTTGTTTATCTGGGCTGTCAAAGTAAAGTATCTGCATGGAATAACACAGGAAACTCTACAGCAGAAGCAACAGTAAAGCAAACTAATGATGTGGTATTTATCCCCCAAACTCAGATGTAACACACTTCCCACAGCAAAATTGCTTATTTCAGATTCTGCTTTGCATTCCCTCTAAAAAAGATCTGCTACTTGGTAATCCCCTAACACATCTCACTCACTTCTCTACCTAGCAGGGATGCCATTTTTACTGCAGATATTACTGAAACACTTTCTGAAGAACTTTTCAGTAGCTTATATTACCCATCCAGCCTGTCTCTTACAGCATATTACAAAAATTTTTCCTATAAACATTTTTAGGAAGCTTACACTACTGGCAATATGCTGAAACATTTGAAAACTGGCAAACACTCTTTGACCAGAAGCTACAAGGAAATTTAGCTCAGGAATCATAATCATATTTTGCCCTCAGACAGAAGCATAATCTATTTGGCTTTGAAATCTTACACCCTGAAGAAAATGACAAGAGCAGCAAAAGGCAGAAACTAGCCTCTCTCCTGACATGCTTTATGAGGGTATGAAGCTTCCCACCTTTACAGAATTCCTCATAGAAGATATGTTTAAGTTCAAAAACATCACAACTCCTTTTCTTCAAGGCATTTATTAGTATGCCCCAGAATACCCCACAAACCACTGTTACTTGAGTCAAGAGCATGGTCAGCATGACAGCTCCGCAGGCACCTTAACACAGCCAGTGCAAGGTGAAAGCCAACTCACGCAGAGGACAGGCTATTATCAAGGTCCAGTAAGAGACTGTGGGCTGCTACAGGAACTTGGGACCTACTTCAAACACTCCTACTTTGTGTTCCTTAACTGAGAGCAGGAATGGAAAGAATTGTCAGCTGAAGGTATTTATGGTGTTTGTTGAACTGGTCAAAACCAGAAAATATTGACTTTTGCTTCTGTTAAGACTTCAAGGTTATCAGACCATTGAACAGTTCATATATTTCTTGATGTTACAGTGCTTAAATTGTTTAAAATTTATGGACACAGCACTGAACTATTTAAAATCAACTCATACATTTTCTTTATGCATTTATTCTTTTCCATTTAAATCTTTCTTGTACCAAAACCAACTTCACTGGCTAGGAAGGTGATATAGGCAAACTGTTGCAGACTTTGTATAGTCAGAAAAAAATCAGTGTCTAGTCATGACAAGCTCTTCATTAACTTCTGATCTCTAAACTTATGCAGTTAAAAAGGGCATGGTTGGTACATGCAGACAAGCCCAGGTTACTGAACACACTTGTTGCAAAGATTGGCTTTCACATACTGAAGTACAGTACGTCACACTAAGGAAACAAACTTCTGGGGACAAGGAAACAAAAAAAAAATATTAAACAGAAGATTGTTTCTAATTATCTTTGTTGATGCTAATGGCAGGAAACATGGAAAAGGGCACTCCCAAAATAGACACTCAAGGAAAAGACTGTGATCAACTTGCTTAACATTCTGCATTGCACACCTGAGGATGATGGCTGGAGCTACGCTCAAAACACCATGTGAACCTCTCACCCTATATATATATACCTCAGGTAGCACAGGCTAAAACATCTCCAAGACACAGCAGTAGTGTGAGCAGAACACATGAGGTCCTTCAGGTCACCAGCCAGTGTAACCCACCAAGCAGCTGCTGCAGCGGTGAGCACAGAGCCAGACTGTGCAGGGGCTTCCCCATACACACACTGCAGCTCTCTACCACAGGCACAGACAAGATCAGTATTTCAGTCCAGGAGAGTCTGAACCTTTTCTGATTCAGACCTACTCAAAGGGCAGGAAATAAGCACAAGCAGCATCTTGGCATTTGGGACTATTAAGGAAGGATCAACGCCAAGTCTCATTATGACAACGGAAAGAACCACAAAAGCATAGAGGCTTTACAATGGCAGAATTTACCAGTAAAGAGGTGGTTTCCACTACGTTTTCACTTTTTTTCAAAGACTTTAGTCTTTCAACACCACAAGGTGTTATATGCATTTATTACAAGGGCAATGAAGAAATATTACTTAGTTGATTTGGTGTCTTCTGAAATTTGGTGTCTTCTGAAAACTACGATCAAACACTTTGTTAGCCACTACTGAGAATATTTTCAGTTATGACTGGGGACATAGTTTAGTGGTGAACACGGAGATACTGGGTTAATGGTTAGACTAATGGTAATCTTAGAGGCCTTTTCCAACCATAGCAATCCCATGATTCTATGAACTGATAAATTTTTGTCTATAATTTGAACTAGAAACATTAGAAAGCAATATAACTTGCAGCAAACATTTAAATAGCAGCTTTAAATAAATTCAGATCAGGTATGTTAACTCATGTACTTATTTCCTAGCAAACTGGCTCTAATTTATGAAAATTAAAGTGTAACATTGAAAAACAGTCATGTTTGCACACGCATTATTTAAGCTAGAGTTTCTTTATAAAAAATACATGGTTTTACAGAATACTGCATATTTTACATAATCCATATGTACTTACAAAGTAGGTTTTCTATTCTTTTTAAAAGACTTGTATGAAGGAAAATTCACTTGCAATCTCTCTGAAAAGAAGTGATCCTGATCTGAGCCCAAATTACTTGACAGGGTGATAAGCCAGATAAGGACAATTGCTAGTGATTAAAATATAAATCTTTCCAGTGTTAAATGAATTTAAGTTCAATATTTTGCTAAGCAGCTTTAGGACAGACATGCCTTTTTCTTCTTCCCCTTTAAATATAATAAACATAGCTATCAGAAAACGGAAAAACCCAGAACACACACAACTCAAAACCTGAATGTGTTTTAGAGTCTTAAGGCAAGATATAATTCATTCCACAATATTCACTAAACACATTTACAGGATCAGACAGGTTTTCAGAATCTCTGAGACAAACTAATACTGCAATCAAAGGATTAGCAAACCAGCTGCCTATGTGCCATTACAGCTGATTATCATAGACTGTAGACAGATAGCGTACTTGGAAAGTGCTTTCAGGAATAGTCCATTGTTGCCAGAGAGAAGGGTATAGCAGAATAATGTGATAATAACTCATTCTTTTATTTATTATACATAAAAAGGGAACTTATATAATACGAATTGCATGAGGTTTTAAAAAATCTTGTTCTAAACTACATTTACAGTAAAACCTGACAAAATGAAGAAGTGGAGGCTTAATAAACACTGCCATTCAGAGCTAAGGATGCCATGCAACAAAGGTTTGGCTTTTCAATCTTTTCCCCCAGTCTCACTACTAACTAAACCAGTGCCAGAATTCATCTTATCATGAGATCTTATTACCTTACACATGTCAGAATAAAATAATGGAAAGAGAAATAAACGGAACAATTTGGAAGTTACAGGTTTATCTTCAAAACATTTTCAAGTATCTTTTCAGTTCACATGTAGAAAAAATTGTGAAATAGAAACTTCCCATAGCCCTCAATAAAAAACTGCTCTTGTTAATAAATAGTCCTCTAACAGTTTGTTATGTCCAAATACTTTTCCCTCCCTAAGGCTATGAGAAAGAATTATTGTTCTTAGTGGAGACTGAGCTACTACCAGACAGGAAAGCAGCAGAACTCGGCATATATAAAAAGATACTGACATGTTTACAGCACTGCTTACAAAAAAACAAAAGAAGTGTCTTTAGTTTTCTGCTAACATTGGTAACCTACTTACTTCATCCCTCGGGTAGCTGGTAAAAGAAATTATGTTAGCAGTGCAGAGCTGTGTATCTCTATCAGAAGTATGGACATGGCAGTGTTTTTGCTGCATAGGGTTTATTTTGACTGACACTGGCTTTAGACTATGTAATTTAAAATTATATATTAAATCCTAAGATTCCTGTATGGGGAGAAAAACAGGATCATCTTGATCACAGTATCTAGCTATTGATATGGCTTCTGTATCTCAGAAGAGGAAGCCAAAGTCAGAATTTCACAGCCAGTCAAAAGAGGACAGGCTGCCTAGGGGGAACCACAGAAGTATAAATATGCACCAGTTATTCAAAGCACAGCTTTCTGAAAGCTTTTAGATTAAATATATTATTCCCTCCTACTTGGTTCTTCTCTAGTTTGTCTTTTCTCCCTCACCTTCTGGGGATTTAAAGGTCTTTGAACATCCTGTGTCAGAGATGAGATGAAACAACAGCCATTCACAATTTTTAAATGCTCTGAGAGGCAGAGTAGTTAAAGAAAAGCAGCTTACTATAGTTTTATCCTCAGCTTCTTTGTTTACAACATGCTTACTCTCCAAATCTTGCTTCCTGTCTCTATCTCATAGTGTTGAACGGTAAACCTCTCAGGTTTGCAAGCCTTTTTCACTCTTACAAAAACCTCTTGAAATCCACCTCCCTATCCCTACATCCAAGTAAAGATGTCTAAGAAGGTCTAAACATAAGTTCATCCACACTGCCTTTGTCTTATTTATTTTTAAAAGCTGTATTTTCCATTACACCTTGGTTTTTTTCTAAATCACAGCCCCACGTCATTGAGGACAAAGAGGATGAGAAAACAGGAAATACTTTGATTGATGTGGGGTTTAATGTTATTCAGTCACCATATTATTCAGGGACCTGAAAACACTAACAGAAATTAAAGTGAAGAAGATCTCAACAGCAGAATCAGTTGGATATCACAGAGGAAATATAAAAGGAGCTCCTGCTCAGCTTCATTAATCTTCCCCCTTGGCCCCCCACCTCTAATTGGTATGTGCACTTATTATATAAGTGCTCTCTGAGAACACTGGACCATAAGGATGTACAACACAGGTATCAATGCTAAATTGACAGTAAAATAATGAAAATGTTGGCACATAAATAAGTCTCTTCTCTGTGAAGAAGAGAACAGAACACAAACCACAAAAATCCAGACCAGGCTATCTTTGTAAAATATTAGGAAAGGAAAATCAAGAAAGTCCAACAAAAGAAACTTGCAACCGTTACCATCTGACAATAAACCAGTTACCACCAGTTACAGAGGAAAAGGAGCATTCCATGGATCAAAACACAGAATTTAATTCAATCATGTCTGAGCTTTCTCTACCTAATAAGCAGAAAAACACCATTCTCTTCAGCTGAAGCTCTCTTGGTTAAATACAAAGCCAAACGAGGAAGCAAAGGACAAACGTTTTCTAAACAAAAATAATTGGTTTTTTTCTCTACATGAAAATCAAGCTTCAGGGTATTTTCAACATTACAGAAAAATGTTAACAGGACCTGACAATTCTCAAGCTTTGCAAAAATACTGACTTGTAACAGAAAACATAGGTAAGTACAATGAAATTCAGCAGTCTCTGAACACACCGAGTAGCCTACTCATAAAGTACCATCATTATAACAGTAGTATTTGGACTTTAAAAGCTACTGAAACAGTGAGTGCAGAATCTGTCCCATGGCATTTAAAGTTCCAGGTAGGTTTTATACAACCACAGAACTCATCATTATGTGCTCTTCCACCTCCCTGTTGCATCCCTCAAGCAGTAAGGTTCTCTCTCTTGCTATTCCTCCCCCTGATGCTTAACCTCATTATAATTCCACCTTACTGTTCAAAGCCCCACCACATTCAGTCCCCCACTGATTTTTTTCAACCTGCTTATCATTTCCATGCCTGCTCCTCCCCTGATGCATTTGATAGCAGATGCCAGTTTCTCTCTTAAGCACCACTACACCTTTTCTAGGTCACTCTATACACACAGCACAGTTCCTGTGAGCAGCTGCCAAGTCACCACCACTCTCACCTAATTTTATCCAAGCTTGTGCAGAAATTAATTTCTATCACAATGTAAGTCCACAATGAAGGAGTTAGTTCCTCTTTTTTAAACCATTACAAAATTAGCAGCAAAACCCTCACACTAACAGATGCATTAAGTTGACACAACACATGGCTCCATTGTGACAGTCCTTAGCATTCTTCAGCCTGTGACCTAGCCTCTCCACTTTAGTATTTTTTGCCCTGATTCATTTCACTGTGTCTTTATTCTGATTATTAATAAACTGAGACAGGATCCAACTCAGGCTTTCATCCAAATACATATCAAAAACACTAAAGTAAGGAAGATTAAATCCATTGTGGTTACTATCATGTTGCCACAAAGTGCTTATCAAAATCCCTATTCAGGAGAAGCAATTTTGTTCTCTCATTTTATGGATGACATACATAACTCCAGAATCTGAGGACATTCTAGAGACCGCTGTGGGCTCTGGTAAAGTGACTAGCACAAGCACCCACTGTGGAAGATTTTCCTGGTGACCCCAGGTGAGCCTGCCAGCCAAATCCACAAACTGATCTGCAGGAGCTCTTGCTGATATGCATTCACCGGTGGATGGGCACAGCACTGCAGTAAGAATGACAGCAGGAGAGATTTTTCCCACTGGATTTGTTTCTACCCACACAAAAAGTCCCTTTCTTAACCCTATGTCTGCTCTATAACCTAGAGACACCAGATGCTAAGACAAGAGAAGTTCTTTTTTTCAGACTCTGCCCTCGTCTCCCGCCCATCATAAAATACTGCTCACTTGCAATTTCCAATCAAATTTGACAGAAAAGTAAAGACCTCATGGATACTCATTTCCCCAGAGTTCAATGAAACCATGCTGGGTAGAGGCAAGTGGAACCAGAACCACTCCAGTAGAAAGAAAAGATGCTTATTAGGCACAAGAGATTTTACAGCCAAAGGAAAGATTACTTAGAAGTGCCTCCTACTTAATCCCAGCACAGCAGCTCTCAGAGGACCTCGAGCAAACAAACGCTCCCAATTTGGCCAGAACTTTTCCCATCATCACAACTAATCCACATTTCTCACTTCCATAACAGCTTAGCATACACATGTAACCATTTACACTTTACTTAAATTGCACTGAAATTGTTAAATTCTGGTCAAGTGCCAAATGGCAGTGTCAGAGGCAAATACAAGGTCAGGATGGAAGGTGAGAAACACTGCAGAGGTCTCTCTGCTCCTTCTCATCAGAACAAACAGTTTCCCAACCAAGCCCAGTTGCAATGGAACAGGAGAGGAGATGGAACAAGAGCCACAATGCACAATGCATTCAGTTCAGTGCAATGTCTTGCTGTGTTTTAATCTGAGCTCAGCCATACGCTCCTCACAGCAGTGTCCGTTTTTAAAGCCTTACAAACAACTGAATCCTATGGGATCTACACACACATCCCCCTTACCTTCTGCTGAAGGACACACTAATCCTACACTGGCACGAGCAGCATCTTAAAACAATCAAGAATTTTATATATTAAATCCTAAAACTTACACTTGGCAGTAGGATTAACAGAGCAGACATTCTTTTCATTTTATACAGATTTCTTGACATGAATAAATTGATTTAAAAGATTCCACTCCAGACACCATTTAAAGCTAAATGAATCTGAGGCTGACAATTTTTGTTTTCTTAAGCTTTACTTTTATATGTGTTCAAAGAAAACAAGGACTGAAAAACATCACTGCAAGCATCACTATAGCAACTGTGGCTCTTGAAACTTCCGTGATGCAACACACTCAGATTCCAGATGGAACAAAATGCCATGTCTATCTTGCTTTTCTAAGGAGCCTCTTTTTCCTACAAAGCCTCCAAAGACTAGCAGGGACATCTGCTGCAGAAGTCGCTCTTGCAAAGACCACACAGATTTGGACAAATTCACCTATTTTCACAGTTCTAAAAAGAAATAAAGAGATCAATATCTGCACCCAAATGCCTGCATGAAATGTCACTAGAACAAGAAAAGAGTTATGCAAGGTATTTATTTGAGTCCCTTTACAACCCAAGGGTTGACCTCATTAAAGTCAGAGGCAGTTTTGCCACATATTTCAGCAGACCCAGAATTCCACACTTAGAAGAGATTTCTCTGGTAGCCCAGCTCTTTGACTCACCACACTGCACCCAGGGTATTTTGTAACATTTCACTGCATCTGCTGACAATCAATTCTGCCTAACTACCTGGATGCAACTTGCAGAAAAGGCTCTTTAGCCTTGAATCAAAACCTTAGAAAATACTAACAGCAATAATAATTTACTTCTTTTTTTTTTTAAAGTACTAGGGAGATTGTAAACAAACCCAGAGTTTGTTTTACCTCTAGGAAAAGACAGAAGACTGGAGTAAAGGCACCACTGGCTTATATATTTTATGCAGCCGGCCAGGGATGAATAACCGACAATTGTATATTTTTTCATTGGTTCCACTGTTCCACATGAAATTCAGTGTTATGGAGGCAAGAAAAACCAAAAAATCCTTTCAGGTGCCAGTACAAACTATAACTGCCATTAAAATATTCAAGTAAAAATTAAAACACCATCAGAATGCATCAGTTCTCCACTGTATTCCCATTGCCAAAAATGGGATTAATGGAATTCACATGGAATTAATGAAAATTCTGATAGATTCTCTGGTTTGGCTCCTATTCTGAAAAATAATTATGCAGACATTCGCCTGGCTCTTGTCTAATCCCTTTTTGAGTTTGCAGAAGTCACTCCTCAGTTCCAAGGTGAACTTCTGATATTTATTGCACCTTCTGGGCCGACTGAAGGCCCTGGGCAGGACTGTGGTGCCAGCAAAGACGAGCAATTCACCGCTGCTAACGGCAGGCACAGATGCCAGCATTTACAGGGCTCTTGCAAGCCACCCTTTTCAAATGGCAATATGGTCATGTACGAGGAACATCATTATGCCCTGGAGATTCAGCCCTTTGTCCTCCAGTTCACATAAATGAAAACAAGTGCTAATACATCAAAGAACACTGTCTGTAGTTCTTATCACAAGTTTCTGCTGTAGCTGACAGATGGCTCAGTTCTTATGAGTGGAAGAAAAAACATTTCCTAGCAGACACCAAATATTTGTGCTTCCTTGGCACACCTCTCAAAGAATTCAAGAGCAGGAAAATGGGGACAGTATGAATTCTCCTTCTGAAAAGAAAATAAATAATGGAGGGAAATAGACAGGTGTCACGGGTTGACCCCGACATGACAGACAGTCGCCTGGTCGAATCGCGTTTCTCTCAATGTTACCTATAAATCCCGCGGAAGGCGGGAGTAGGGACTTTTTTTCCGCTCCAGGGGTGGTGGCCAGAGCGCCACGGTCCCACCGGGGGCCCCGCCGGGCCGGGCGGCCCTGCCGGCGCTGCCTTTGCCCCTTCCCGAGGCACAGCCCGGACTCTGCTGGGGCTCTGGGGGGGGCGGCCCTCAGGCTCCCTCCGGCGCGGCCTCTCCGGGACGGGGTTTGTTTCCCCTCACGGGACAGCGGGGCACCGACGGAGCCTGCAGTTCGCAGCNACCCCCATGGGCTGGCCCATGTTCTAAAGTTGAAGGAACCGCGAGAGGGTTTTATGGAAAAAAGGAGACTTTACATCACTGCAGATTGTTTTTTGCTGCAGGAGGTGGCAGTTTGGAGAACCACGTAAAGCAGGAAGAAACCCTTTTCTTTTCCTTTCTTGAGAACTGCATATGGATTGAGGGAGAGGAGAAAGAGGGGGAGGAAGAAGAAGAGAAGTTCTGGCTGTGTGTTCTGATTGGTGTTTTTTTTTCTTTCCTTTTTCTCTTAGGTCTGTTACTAAACTTTATCATAGCATATAAGTTGTGTGCCTGTTTTGCTGTCTCCTAATGGTTTATCTCACTGAAAAGTAATCAGGGAACAGTGCATAATTTGACCATAAAACCACTACACTAAAATTTGGTGTTTCCGCCTGGTTATGCAAACCAAACCCGCTACAACAGGTCATGAAATTAAATAATATTGTGCAGGCCATATTTGAAAAACACTAAATAGAACACAAATCTATACTTACCTTCTAGAGCCCTGGGCATAACACTCAAACAACCTCAGCTACCAATTAACCAGGGTCCCTATAAAATCCATCTATCATAATGAGGAATCTGACAGTCACTAGTGGGGAAAGTACAAAAAAAGGTTTATGTTACTACTGCCATTTGACAAAAGCCTAAGTAGTAACTTAAATTATTTTTCTTCAATAATAGCTTTTCATTTTTAAAACCATAAATGAGAGAGTGTCTACAATTTCTGATGGATATCTTAGGTATGGACTTCAGGTCTGAGAACAAGTTCAAGTAGTATCAATATCTAACCTGCAAGCAATGATGAGAAACTATCATCAACAGCAATAACAACTGAAAACATTTCTTAAATGGCTGTCTAAATTCTTAAACCAAATATCTAAAAAAAAAATTTTCTAAATTACATACATGGAGCTTTAGGTACTAAATGCAAACCCAGACATGCAAATTTGATTACACATTTCTGGCATACAATCAAGGCACAGAAAAACACCACGTATACTTGTCTGCTTAACTTTAACTAGAGATGGTTCTGCTCATTATTATTCAGAATCTTTAAAACTTTTTTTTTTTTGGTGAGCTAAACAGGTTCAAGGAAATCACCTCTCACTTGTGCATATTTTGTTGGGAAAAAAAGTAAAACTTCAATGAAATTACTTCCTTATAACTATCTCAGCTACTTTTAAGCACAAACATGGCATGCAAGATCTATGGCTGTAGAGGTCCCACGTCACAAAATATGGCTCTAAGAACAAGCAGCATTATTTAGATCGTGTCAAGGGACCTTCTAAACTATCAAACAGATACATCTTTCATATCTGTCTCAAAATATGTCATTTTCAAGCTTATGAGGGGGGAAAAGTCAACAACAAAAACCTCTGTGAGGATTTTTAAGTCTGTCCTTCACCCATTCTAGCTTTACTAAACAAGCTACAGTGATCAGTTACACTTTTCCTACGTACTATTATCAATAGCTGTGTAATATTAACATAAATGTTCAAATCAACTTATTTTTTACAAGTGGGGTGGAAAATCTGAGTTTTCATCTTGGTCAGCAATATTTCCAATATTTTTAGCTTTTGACAATGTTGTTTTAAATACTTGCAGAACTACCATTTCTCGAAAAAGAAATCTACAGAAAGTAATAGCCATTGGTATGTCCTCCTCTGTCTGAGGCTACATTCCCTAAAAATTAAACCAGTATTTTACGAGAAATTGTAAATCAACTCCCTCTAGGCTCAAGTAACAACTCTATGTCAATACTTGTGTATTAGCACAGTGCTCACTCCTCACTCTATGCACATAAGACTTAGTAGCAAAAAGACTACCACTACACTGACTCAACATCCGTTCATGCAACCCTTACAGTAATTCTAAATCCCTGGGAAAAAGCAAACCAAAAAAACCCAGTACATTTTCTTTCAGACAACTCATCTGCACTGTAAAACAAATGGTGGCTTAAAAGCCAACTGTAACCACTCAGCAGCACTGCCCCTTGCACTGCCCTACTCCCAGAAAATGATTAACACCACCGTATGGGACAGGCTGCCTTCCCTCCTTCATAATCAACCCTGCTGACTTTTCAGACAATACAGGACTATTCGGATCCCCATCCTGGCCTGCTTCTTTATGTCTCTATTAACTGACCTGCAGCTGTACAAACAGCAGTGTTTCCCCAGCATACAGTATCCTTTACTACCATTTATCTCATTCAATAGCACTTCCTTAACCTTAAATAAAAGTCCAGCATCTGAAAAACAGTAACAAACACCTTCAAGACATACTCCCTATACAAAAAGACACATACCAGGTCTCAAACAGTAAATTGCATGGCAGTCTGTCTACCGCATCTCCACAAAGGGGTTTTGCTGAAACTGCAAGTCCTGGGAAGTCTGAGGGGCCATGTGTTAGTTTTATGAATATTCTGACTCATTATCAGGTTCCGTTCTCAAAACACAAAACAGCACTGTGTAAGCTTTGCCAGTACAACCATCAACAAAAGCCACCATTTATTTTTTCAGGTAGAGAAGGTTTCCCCAGCTGTGCTAAGAATGCCATCATCTTCCTAAATAAACTATTAAACTGATGAGGGGACTGTAATTTCTCAAGAAAAGTCTGGAAAGAGTTGTTTTTTCAAATTTGCAAAACAAGTCAGCTAACACGAGCAAACAGCCCCTCTCACAGCTGACAGCCCTGGCTGGCAGCAGGTTGTAACTCATTTTCATGCTTCCCACTGCTCCCCCTGCAATCTTTTTGGGCACTTCTGAGTAAAAAGAGAAAGACTGAAGAGAGATTCAGACACATCCATGTAACACACATCCAATCCACTCTTAAAAGCAATCCACATTACAATGGCTCAGCTACACTAAATTATTCTGGATTGTCTTTGCACAGACATCTCAGGGCACAGTTTTTCATCCTGGTTGTTCAAAACATTCAGCAGGGAAGCACTTACATGAAAAGCTTTTTATATTGGTGCTGCTCAGAGCTACTGTGTTTTTTAGAAGGCCTTAAATCTTATCCAGATCAAAATCATAGGTTCAATACAGAAGGAAAAACTTGGCATCAGAGTTGAAAATCCTTCTGTCAGGCAGAACTTCTCAGAATGTGTTCTTTCTTGATCTCTTACAATAATCCCCTCAGTTACTGAGTATTTTTCAAAAGTTACAAATTCCCTGAAGTTTTCATCATAACTAATATAGAGAATATACCTTCAATATTAGCCAAAAACCAGCTTTATGCCTTATAGAAATTATTGTTTCAATCATTTACAGTTTAAGAAAATGGATTTAAATACATTTTTTAAAAAATACAGATTGCAAAGAATGGGACATGTGAAAACAAGATCCTATTTTTCTAAGGTGGCAATGTCTGTGTCTTTAACACGTTATTTCTCATTTCATTTAGAGTATAGCCCAAGAGCAGTCAATCTAACCAAGAGTACGAGAAAACCTTTGAATGTCCTGTTACAGCCATTGTGTCTCACTAACGCCAAGGAAAAAGGCGAGGGACAGGAGGGGCCACATTCAACTTTTACAAGAGCCAGCAGAAGTTACAGCCCGGAGTTTATTTCCAAGAACTCAGCTAACCCCTTCAGCACAATAAAACACAGCAGTTGATGGGTGAAGCAGCCTTTTCTTTCTTCCCCTCCCTTTCTGAACTGCCTCTCTTCGCCGGGAGAGAAAGCGCTGAAGCTCCCCTGCCCTGAATGCCTGGCTGTGCTCCAAGCTGCGCTTAATGAGGTCCTGGCAACTCGCTGGCACTGCAGACGCCTCTCAGCGCCACAAACAGCCTTCATCAAACAGACAAGGACCGCGGGCAAAGCCGCGCCTGACAGCAGGGCTTTTACTTCCAAAATAAAGAGACAAACAGACATTCTAGAATATCGCATAGCCCGGACTTTATCTGAGCTAATCCGATGTCACTTCAACTCTCCTCCAAGAAAAGGGGGCGCTAATACCTTATAACAATTAGCAACGTTTACATATAGTGCTGTTCAAGTCAGCTAACATTTGATGCAGAAGAAACCCTTAACTCTTCTAATTTCAATTGTTAGAAACACAGTTATAATATTCAATATTTGAGGGGGAAAATAAATCACTAGTTGTGAAGTTCTGACTTTTTTTCTAAGCATCACTGTCAAGGCAAATAACTACAACAGGAACCAAATTCTACAAAGCAGGAGATTAATTCTTTAAACAAGTATCAACTAAAGCAAACACCTCAATAACACACTAGTGACACTACTTACTGTAATACGCTCGAGAATGTAATGTTCATTCATACTTCCACATTTTTAAAATTACAGTAATTTTTATGCTTTAAATCCACATTTTAGATGATCTTTTCTGACTGACTACAAGCTTGGTTTAAAACAAAAAAGATTACAATACAACCTAACTGTACAATAAAGAGCAGTTTGTCTGCTTCCAAGATGATCTGTATTAAGTTTCAAGTAAAAAAAAAATCAGCCAGAATATAATTAATTGTGCACAGAAAGTGCTGTCTCTTACCCATTTATGGAGTAGGATTTTCTTGTTTGGCTTAGGGGTTTATTTACTTGGAAAGAAATGTCACTTTTCTCTACAATAATTTGCAAACTTTATTAAAAACTTTATTAAAACTTTAATTTAATGGAGTTTGACCAACTATCATATTACAGGGTATAACCCAAACCCTTGCTAACAAGGACCAAAACACGTCCCTTCAAAAAGATCACTTGTGCACAGGAGAGACACCCTGCGAGAAACTACAGATTCAGATCCTACTGGCAGTCAAGTTCCATCTGAAAAGAGTAACTTCTGAAAATTACCAGCAGTGAATCAATAAAGAATCCCATCTCCTCAGGCTCAATGCCAGCACTGCCCAAGCTCAAAACAAACACGTAGAAAATTTACTCCCATTACCATCTTGTGCTGAAAGCAGTTCTCAGCCCCAGTCTTTTTTTTTTAGACACAAAAATTACATACATTATATACAGTATTTCGCAAAGGCATTTACGATGCAAACCCTCCATTAAAGACATTCTGTTTGTAGTATCTAATGAACACAGCAAGTAAATCCTAGGTTACAACCAGCACCAGGTCTCTCCACCCATGCCAGCCTTGTTGGAGTGGAACAAGCTTTTCCCAAAGGTAAGGGAGAAGGTTACTGCTTGATTGTGTATGACTGAACAAGGAATTAGGAACAGCAAGAGACTGTACCTAATAAAACATGTGGTTAAGCTTTAATGAGCACAAAGTGAAGTTGTAATAAATGTTACAGATAAAACCTAATGCCTCCCCCACTGCTGAGAGGAAGAAGGGGGTGCAGGTCTCTCCAGATGACACTTGGCAACGAGACATGGCTCCCTGTGAATGAAGTTTCATAGCATGTTGCTCAGTAAAGCAATGCATTTGGATAATTTTGCAAAGGCAAACTATTTAATTAAATGCAGTAGTAACAGCACACACAGGATTTGGGAAATACAAACAGCAAACAAAAAGTACGAATTAGGAAGGTTAAGGGTACGAGAGAAAAAGATGCTGGAAGGCAGCAGCTAAATCCATCTGCCCAAGAGTGGCAAAGCACTGGCTGGGTTACCATTGCTGTGACAATCCACTCCCACACTAATCACAAATTATATGTCCATTGGTCATAACACTGCTGTCAGCTGAAATGGAAAACCACTTTTATACCTAAATAATGATTTTGTGTATTAGATATAATTTAATTTTAAAATTAATTAGCAATCCACCGTATGGTATTGAAGAAGAGGGTCGCAACTAACATCATCCTCTCACTTTGTCAATTTCAGATTGTGAAATACATACAAACGAATGGCTGTGAAATGCAAAAATAAGAATTTATATGTAAGGATATTTGAGAAGAGACACTGATTCTGCATAATTAACAGGATGGAAAAGATGGAAATGTTTGCTCTTCTTAACAGTATTTAGGAACCTGTAATTTAGCAAGCTGCTATCATGAAAAACCTGTTATTCCATTTATCATTTTCTCACCAAGCTGGACTAAAATTTCAGTCTGGATTCCATTTAAATCTTTGTAACGGTGCAGCTGAACATAGTTCCACAATCACACCACTGAGTACTTGCTAAGTAGGCTGTATTTTCAGAGAGAAGGAGGTGAAAGACCTTTTCCTTTAGATACACTAAAGTAGCCTTTGAATCAGACTGAGGGACGGAGTGAAAAGGCATCAACAATGCCCACATCAGGGTAATGAAGCAGAAAAGCAGTAGGATCAGCAGCAGCAGAGCGAAGGAGCTGAGAGGACACCGGACCTCCCCCACTGCCGGCAGGATGGCACCAGTGCCTACGTGACAACACGGTGACAAAGCACACCACAGCACGGGTGAAGCTTTCAGATTAAGGCCATGCACCTTCCATGTACTCCTTCTTCAGGGGACAGCTAGGTGCTTTGGAAAACTGCACTTCTTTTTTGCTTGTACCACCACTGGTGTGCAGCACAAATCCCCTGTGTGATGCTTAACAAGGAGGAGACGGGAAAATGCACAAGACTGGCCTTTCGTCATTCTTAATGTATGGGCAAAATGATCAGAAGACCTTTATTTTCAGTACGAGACAAAAGGTTTTTCCCAATGACTCAATGCACATCATTTACAAGGATTATCCTGCTGGTTAAAAGGCATTTCAGCAAGCTCACTGCTCAGGGTATGAAAAGCTTTTAGGGTGTTACATTAGTTTCCCTCCAGCTATTCACTTGGTGCCAGTAACAGAGGACAGTATTTTTGAAATCCTACACTTACATTGCATATGTTTTTTGGATGATTTCCAATTCTGACCAGTTTCAGATGTTAGGTACACAAACATAAAATACTTTCCAGTACACTTTCCTGGTTTCTAAGCAGGAGCATCTTAGGACTCTCCAAGTCAGAGATTACAGCATTTTGTGTAAAAAAAAAAAAAAAAAAAAAACTCTAGAAATTTTTCTTCCACAGATATGAAATGAGTATTTCTCTTTTTCATCATCCTGTTCTATGCTGCACATGTGCCAACTGTTTATAGAAAGAAACCGACTGCATCAAATCACAACTTCCATAGAAAAGCAACAATGGGCCTTACCCAACTAAAATGCAAATATGAATGTCAAGCAATTCGAAATTTTAAATGCAATTCAATACCCTTTAATGTCAGGAAGGTAATGGCATGAAACAGCTTGCATTAAAAATAGCAACAAAGCATTTTGCTAGCAATGACCTCCTTCAATCTTGGTAAGATTGACATCTTTCTCTAGAGTTGGAATAGACAATTATAGCCTTACTACATGGAAGCTCCCATTTAAAATGTCCATAATTGACTACCAAACCATTTGTTTACCAGGTTACATAAAACAGTGAATTATCCAATTGTGTAAAAGTCCATTATAAAGTATTACTTTATTAAAAAGTAATTAAGCACCAAGAAAAATCTGACTTTATACACATCCAAGCTGTTTATTAAGAACACAAGATAAATGTCTTTCTTTGGCTTATCATTCAAGACCAGTATTCAACAGAACATAAATGTACCCTTAACTGTGCTTATCATTAAAGATTTGTTTATTTTCTGTTGTATATGCCCCAAGAAATTATGGTTTTGAACCTGGTATTTAGCAATTTTGCAATAGCTCATAAATACAGTAACAAAATCAGCAGTCATGTCCTTTTTTTCTGGCTTATGCTAGTATCTCTAAAAATCATAGAGCTGTCTAACACCAAGTAAGTTTGTATCTGTCCTGTGTTTTCTTCAAAAAAGAAAATGACTTGCTTAAAATCTCATCTAAGATACACACTACACATTACTCTGCGAGAAATGCTTACAGCTTATCCAAACATGATGCAGAACCACACAGTAATAGCTCATGTCCACAATGCAGCTATTACTTTAACAAATAATCCAAAACGGAGCAACAGATTAAATGGGAGAAGAAAAAAAAAAAAAAACCAAAAAACCCAGTCACAATCAACTCTTCAGTATAATATATTTAAATTATAAATAGGTTAAGTAAAAGCTTTTGTAAAATTGTACTGATGATTTATTTAAACAACTTGCTTTTCAGAACAGCAACAATATTCT
This sequence comes from Rhipidura dahli, assembly GCA_013399225.1. NCBI lineage: Eukaryota > Metazoa > Chordata > Aves > Passeriformes > Rhipiduridae > Rhipidura > Rhipidura dahli. The sequence goes on along the minus strand of VXAC01002952.1, from coordinate 2,560,618 downwards.
TTTAAAAGACATTAAATATGATACAGTACCAGAGCTAGAAACAGTTCATTAGAGCTCTGCAAGTTTTCTGCTCCAATGTGTCTCGTCTCTTACTATTTCTCCCACTTTAGAAGTCTCTCAAAAGCCACCTATATCTGCAGCATACTTTTCAGACAGTAATATATCTTTATTATTTACATTTTTCTTATTATCTGAAGTAACCAAAGGCTCACAAACCCAAAAAGTTTATAAAGCCTTTACCCTCCTGCTGCCAGGGATTAGCATATTTAAGCATTCTAGGGAGGCCCTCATGAAACAAAAGATAAGGGCTGGGAAGTACCACAAAGAAATGCTTCTCAAGTAGAAATGGATGCTTTAAAATAAAAAAGGGAAAAATAAAAAAGGGAAAAATAAAAAAGGGAAAAATAAAAAAGGGAAAAATAAAAAAGGGAAAAACCCCAACACTTAAGCATTCACACCACTTGCTATTTACCCAGTGACAGAAACAGAGGTTAAAAAAAATTACTGCAGAAGTTCAAAAGACGATAACAGAAGTTGGTGTATCACACACAACCAGCTCAAAGTTATTCAGCTCCTTTTTCCTTGCAGCAAAGGTCTGCCCCAAAGCTCACTAAAAAACACAATATAGTCAAGCCCCCAAACAAGCCTCTTTCTCCTATAAATCAAGTAAACTACCACAAGGAATAGCAGATGAAAAAAAAGAAGAAATCTCTCTCTCCATGCAAGAAGTTCCCAAAACATCAACACTTAAGCCAAGATTTTCATTGAGACAATGCAGTTTTAAATAGTTTGATGTGGTTTTCTACACATCGGGAGTGAACTACTGGGTCTCTTGTGCTCTATGGACCAATTGTGGTGAGACAGATTTTTCTGCTAATCGGCTGCTCAATAACTCTAGACAACCCTGTTATTCAGTAATCCAGGAATAATTCTCTCTTTCTCTCCCGGGGCCATTACACTGCCTCTTAACCCAAACTGAAGTAGGATTAGCACCATTTTGCCTCTTCCCCTCCCCTGCTTAGTGCTGTTTCTCTTGAGCTAGAGCTGACACTCACGGAATTGCACAGTGCACCAGTTTGGAGAGACGCTCTGGGAAAAGAACAAACTGGGAGCAGGGGGAGTTTAGTCTTCAGAAGTCCACTTTCCAAGGGTCTCACTGAAGCCCCGGTGCCAGCAGGGGAGAGAAGGCAAGGCCAGCTGGCTACCAGTGCATACTGGACATGGATGCAAGTCCACAAAGGTAGTCCCTGCCAGGTCAAGGCTCAGACCAACTTCAATTGCCATAGAACTGCACCCCAGGCTTCACTGCCTCCTTCAAAAGCAAACCGAACATCTAACAATTCTACAAATGCAAAGAAAACAGTATTTTTAGCCAATGGTCATATCACTGAAATAGAAACTTCTTGTAATCAAATGCTGGCTGGAGGCACGTTTAGAAAACTGTCACTGTTGTCTGATTGTTTCAGTATTCCCCTGGATGATTCCATCCACACACTCATGAATTAAAACCAAGAACTTTTTCATTTGGCAATTTTATTTTAGATCACTTATCACAGTGCCTTTATGGGAATTTTACAGAAGTTTAAGCTGCACTGAGTAATTAACAGTATAGAATTGTATGAAGAACAGTAAAATACTAAACCTTTGCAGTCTAAATGTCACCGCACTTCATTCTTTGACCTCTGTGGAGCTAAAATGTAACACCATCTATTTCACAGCAACCTATTACCAAGTACATCTACCAGTCAATAAAGAAATTTCAAATTTCTTGGTAAAGAAATGAGAAATGCAAAGAATCTGTTATGTTACTAATAACACTTCAGGATCACTTGGTTCCATGTTTTTGAAGTGCTTTAATACATTTTTGATAGCTCAGTGAATGGACTTCTGGGTAGCCAATTTGCATACATTTTGATAGAATATGCAAAGAGGTTCTCTGAAGATCCCTTTAAATAAACTACTGAGAAAACATTCATTATTTCAGTAACTACAAATGATCGATTTCTCTGTCCCAGAGAAATCAGATACCCATATATTCTCTGCATTAAAATTTAATTGGATTATTTACTAACAATGTGATTTCCTTCCTGCAAACCATTTTATACTCATCTCCAACAAGCCTCTAGAGATGCCTAGAAGATAAGCAAAGTCAAAAAATTTACCATAATATATATATATTTATATCTATTATATATTTTAAAACAATTTTTTTTTGTAATAAAAAGAAACAAATCCACATCAAAATACGCAAAATCAAAAGCAGATTGTTGGGCAACCATCACTCAAATTGAAGAGAAAAATCAGCAGTGAGCCTGCTAGTCACAGGTGCCTGGATTCTCCCTGATTTTATAACTCACAAATTTTGGCCTTTTCAGACTTTCTATTCCCACACAGCTTCCTGAGAGTAATTACTCCACACAGACATTTCCAAACCATCTCTGAGCAGTAAATCTGTTACTTCCTTCTTTATGCTGACCCTGAGTAACTTCACTCCTGGACAAATACCAGTGGACTTTGGAATTTCAAGTGTTGCAAATAATCAGACTTGCCTTTCCTTACACACAAGTATTCATGAAATTCAAGACTACTTGTCCAATGCAAACATCTCAGGTCTTCCTCTAGGATAAGATAAAGGCATTGGGAAGAGGGAGTGTTTCGAAGAGAGGTGGTGTATACAGATTAACCAAGCAAGACAACTGCACTGTGTCACAACAAAAATGACCTGAGATTAGTTTTATGAGAATGAACTTCGATAATAATGAAAGATTAAAAGGCACCTAATTACTCAGAACATCTTTTGAATTTCCTTAATGTAAGTGGTTACTAAAATAAGGAGAGATAAGCAGGCAAGTATTTCAGCTTGGAATGCAGGTGTATCTATCTGTAGTTGAAAGAAATTCAAAGCTTTGCTGTTAGAAGAAAAATACACAGCAACAGATGCACTTTTTCCTTCAAGTCTTAAAAATTCGTATCTTGGGAACTTAACTAGTTAATCACCTGGATCTTGCATAATGAAGCATTTCTTTTAAGTGCTTACACCTTGTAAGCCATTTTGTACAGCACATAAATACTGTATTATTCTACAAAATTCCATGGCAAATTTCACATTTTGAAGTGTTGTTGTAACACCATAATATTTTATGTTGTTACAGTCATCCATCTCCTATGCAGAAGAGTCATACTTCAGCAACAGACATGAATTAGGTTATCAGTCTGATACGTGTTTAAAGGGTAAGTATAGATAGCTAGCTACGAAACTTTGCTCCAGTAACATAAAAGAAGAAATACAGACCAATCTGTGCCAGAAGGAAGTGCCACAGGCTCTTCAAATTTACATTTACAATAGGATATAGATGTGTGTTATTAAGGAACCCAGCCACTCACAGAATATTCGTACTTATACAGATCGTGTTTCACCATCTAACAGCCCTAAATTCCTGAATAAATACAGTGAGCAGGCAGAGCTAAATTTTCTTCTCAGAATAATTGCCAGAAACATTGAAAATTTCAAAGCAGGGTACAAAAGCACTGCACACTCCCATTATTTAACAAGTGTTGGAGCTGACCCACAGCAGGAGCCCCACGAGCTGCTGTAACTCACCAGTCTGGCAGAAAACTAGGTCAGTAGCCCCACAAAAAACACTGCTTAAATTCCTGCCAGTTAGAGACTTAAAGCTGCTTAATGAGGGGTTCCAGATGAGTACAAGGGAGAGGAAGGACTACATAGCGAGGAGCAGGAGAGAAGCTGGGAGAGGTTTCCTAATGGATTGCTGCTGGAGAAGGATGACTAAATCATCAGCTCCAGGAGCTGCAGTCTCCTGCCTGGTTCCTGACGGCCCTTGCCAGAATGAGACAAATGGGACACAAGTAAGCAAAGAACTCCAAGTACCCCTCTGCCTCTCCCTGCCTCAAATGGCACTCACTCACCAAACGTCACCTACTGTTAATTGGAGACACATCTTAAAAAGCAATGCTGTGCAAACCCCAAATTTGATAATCAGAGTTGCAAATTTATACAACATCTTTAAAAACACATTAAATACCATCTCCACAGAGAAATTACTTCTGTTTGCCCTGAAATGAGAAAGAAAAAAAGAAGGGTGGTGGAGGAAAGGATAAGGCAGAGAGAAATGTATTCCTTGGTAAAACTATCTACATAGAAGAAGTGCAGCTAGAATTTTATATTAAACATTTTAGAATCAAATAACTTATTATCTCAAGGGTTACTTATTTTCAAGGTAACCAACTTCTCACTAAACCAAAAATTGTATGAATGGTGACACTGTAGCATCATTTGCAAATCCAGATGCACCAACCCTGGTAAGCACCATTCTGCATCAAATTAATGACAAGTGAGTATTACCCTTTAGCCCCCCAGCTGCCTAGCTTACTTACCAGTCCTGAAGTTTTCGCTTTGTCCTACCTGCTCCAACATTTCCAAACCACTGTCCCACCATATGGTTATCTGCAGCTGAAAGGACTTGAAATATAGTCTAGCTATGGGGCACTACTTCTGTGTATATTCAGTGAACACTGCCCAGTTGCAGCTGTTAAGAAGAACAGTTAGATCATTCGTTCATGAAAGGGTAAGTTACTCAGAATGCTTCAAAAACTGACTATCTAGCCTTACCTTCAACAGGAACCATGATGTGTCCAAAAAAACCCTAATTTCTTACAGTGGCATATATCAGCTCTAAAACTGTTTCCTGTAGGATAATGGCTTGCTTCTAATGATACCATAAATCACAGGGAATAGTTAAGAATTAGAAAAACAAGGCAAGATATCTATTACTGTTTACAAACAATATTTAGAAGGGTTCAGAGAATTTGTCTACAAGCTTTAGTGGCCATTGTGGGTGTGTATGGGGGGAATCTACCTTCAAAACTCCTTTTTCTCAGTTCCACACAACTTTTGAAAATGTATCATACCCATAGTCACTGTAAACCCTTAAAATTAGGCAAGTAAGTTATAGTACTAAATACTGTAATGTTGGTTAGTATTTGATCCTGGAGTTAACATCAAATACATACCTAAAAACTCCCACTGACTGCTGACATAATCAAAAGCCTGTAATGATAATACTAGATAATTAATTCAAGTTTGTGGTAACAATATTTGAAAGCAGCAAGTATCCATGAGGTACTGAAATGTAAGGTGTTCTTCAATTTCTCTTAAAATCCAGCTGCTTATTTCTGCTGAATTCCTCCCTTATGCCCATCCAAGACAGCCAGCTACCTCTGTCCCATGTTCTGTTCAGATGAGGCCTGGATGTGGGAGGCCTCTGTAGTCCATGCTGAATGGTCACAACAGGAGTTTACCATCTGCTTAACAAGTCTGTTCTCAGTTAGGTTTTTGCCTGGGATGTGGAGGGTGGGAGTAAGTTTGGAAGTAGAGAGAAAGAAGTGTAATTTTGTTGCTGTTGTTTTAAATATACTATTTCAGCCATACCAAGGGTGGTCAGCATACTCTTCTAAACAAACTTGAACTGAAGTGACCTTGTCTCCCCAGTCTTGCTAATAGTACCTGAGAAGAGGATCTGTGAATCCCTTACAAGTTCTTGATAAGAAAAGCCATAGTAGCTTATCAGAAGATGCTATGACAAACACACATTTTAGTCACCTCATAAACAAAACCAGAAAGTTCTACAAACTTCCAGGGCTGCAGTATCAGATTACAGAGACAAACCAAGCCAGTATTTCAGAAAACCCCATCTGACCTTCTGACTAGCTGCCACAAAATCTTTACTTTATTTAAATTCTGCTTCAATTCTATTCTATTGTTTCCTTGCTTTAGGGAGCTTTCACTTCACAATGAGGGCACCTCTGCCAATGCAGCCCTGCCTCTGTAAATAATTTACTGGTTACATGATTTCATCATGAGTAGTGACTGGAACTGCAGCGCTGGGGAATTTAAAACATGAGTGTCAAAACATGCACTTACCAGAATCCCCCCAAAAGCCAGTGCCCTATCATCTGCCATGCCTGAAGCAGGTCTCTCCTTGCTGCAGGAAGCACCACATATGTTTCAGCAAGACAGGGATGAAAGTTCCCTCCAAGAAGGGTAACTACTTCAACCCAGCCACTGTAAGCTTCACCTGGAGTACACAAAAGGAGGGAGTACTCTACAATGATCCCTGCTATACCTTTCAGACAGTCTCTCATATTCCTTTTAAGATTTGACACATCTCCTGGCCACAGAAAACAGTCTTGAGTCGATTAAGAAACATCAAACCTCTTGCTGGCTCCATCAGAATAGTACACTGCCTCACAGAGGCTCTCAAAAATATGGAGGGTGTAATAAGGTACCTCATGCACAGCAGCCAGCTGCACACCTTTACCTGTGCAGCCATTACAACGCTGTCTTCACAAGAGGGACCATGACAAGCATTTACTTCTCCTGTAAAGGCCTTTAAATCAATCTTTCATATGTAAAACTAGTTGTCAGACACACAGTTTATATGCCACAGGGACTGTCCTAGAGACAGAACACAAAAATTTCTCTCCACTGGGATATAAGGTTTTGTTATTCAAAGGCCTGATAGTAAAACTTGGAGCATGGGCAGCTCTGAGTTGTTTTATGCTCTTGTGAATAGATCCATTAAAAACACTCACGTGAAAACACATTCTTCTGCTTACAGAGCAGAAAACAAGCTTGAGCAGTCACTAGAATACTGTCTTCCACAGACAGTAGCTTGTTTGAGAAGCACCAGGAAAGGGGACAAGCTGCAGAATAGCAGTGATGTCAATTCTCCATCATTAGATAATGGAGTGCTTGCCTATCTTCTTAAAAAAATTTTGCTAGCAGTTAGAGATTTCTCCATGCAAACTCCATGAAATTACTGAGTACTGCACTAATTTTTTTTTAAATTCTTAATAATGTTACAAGACAAATTCAAGCAGAAGGGAAGCTTTCATCAAAATTGCAAAACAGTAGAATATACAATGGTAATTCAGGTCAAATAGGTTAAAAATATTTGCATCAACACACTAGGTCTGTTTTGTCATTGGCTTTCTATCGTAATTCAATTTTGTTAAACTGACCACCACATGTACACCTGTTCCAGTTTATCTTCCCATTATTTCACCTCAGTATGTTCATATACATAACCTGAAATTCAACTTTTAGGACCTCTTCTAAAAACTAATTGCACTGTTAGCCACCTTTTCAGTGTTAGCCAATTGAGGACAGCATTGAGGGACAGTTGGGTTGACATTATTTATATTTACTTACTTTTAATTTAAATTGACAGGGGAGGGAATAATTACATTTATTATAACCCAGCCTGGAATTCTGCCTGTAATTAAGGATCTGACACATCTTAGAAGAATTCCAATTTCAGTTGCTTAAGACATTTGCCAAACTATAAGTGAGGTCACAGATTTCATACAGCAAGCGTTTTTCTACTTTTTTACTTAGAAGTTAAAAAGAGACTCTGTTAAAACGATGTTGTCATGCCTGCGAGTAAGACTGGAAAAAATAGGTTGTGAAGTCCATATTAAAATACTTTCTTAAAGTATTCTGTTGACAAATTCTAAAAGTGGAAGAAGCTGAATTTAAGCTGTGGCAGACAGGCTGCCTCATACCAAGGGTGTGGCTCCTGGTTGGTTTGCGGCGAGCTTTTTTTTTTCTTGTGGGGAAGTGGAAGGGGAACAGAGAGAGGATTGCTCATTTTCTTGACAAAGCACCAAAATTATAGGCCTCTGAAAAACTTCAGAAGGGGCTGTTAGTTTGGAAACTCAAGTTTTTCACAGAGCAGCAGCACTGGACGTGCTCTGCAGTCTCTCTAGGACACGGGACTGTTGCACACACTGCTTCCATGGGCAGGTAAAAATCTGCTGCTTTACTGCTGAGGTGAACTTCAGCTCCTCATCCAGCAGCCAAGCAGCTACTCTGGTAAAGCTGGAACTAAAAGCATGACTCTGTCTTCTAATCTCCTTGCTCTCACCAGGCAAACACACAAAATAGGAAAAAAAACCCCAAAAATATTAAGAAAGCTGGTATGCGAAAAACAGTGAAAAGACAGAACACAGGTCAGTGGAGAAAGCAGCAGCGGTGCCACTGCTCAGAAAGCAGGTACAAACAAAGGAGGTCAAAACCAAATGAAAAGACCAAAAGCTAGGGAGAAGATGCAGCTGAAACAGAAAAGAAAGAATGGAAATGCTTGTAGTCTCCAATAAAGAGCAACTCTGCTTTGTAGAAGCAGCTTTTTATTCTTCCCCTTCCCCTGCTCACCCTCTAGGTCCCTGGCATTTATTCTGTGATTCTGGTCACAATGTTGTGCTTAGGAGAAAAATATTATTGTAGCAAACAATAGGAAATAAAACTGCCCAGTTCAAAGCACACAACAAGAGATCTTTTTAATAACAAATTGTTTTCACTATATGAAGTTTTGAGTTTGCGGCTCATTTTTTTTTTCTCTTTTAAAATTATTTCTTCCATAACCGTACAGCAGAAAGCTCTCACCAGGGTATCTGGATACAAGACTGCATATTTGTATTCCGTAGTATTTAGAGAATTACATCAACAAATAAAAATGGTAAGATATCATGTATTTTTAATTGGCTACAGATTCCTGTTTAGTACCAACAAGACTACATACGACAGACCTGAAAGAAAGAACATGTTCATACTAGGACAGAGACAGATAATTATGCACAAACTGTGTGCATGCGTCATCATCAAAAATCTACCCCTTAGTTTATTCACTAAGAAATCTACAAAGACTTTAAGCAAAGAACAATTCCTCTCTGTCCAATCTTTTCTGGTGACTAGCTCAAATATGGTTTTTTTCTCCACATACTTAAACAGATCTTTATTCCATGGCCCCTGTGAGGAGCATTCATTCTTCACACTAGCCTACCTGGTGCTTCAGCCATTCAGTCACAGGGGAAAATCAAGACAGAAGAAAGTTAATCTCCAATTATGTAATCAGCATTCTTGCACCTCACTAAATTTTCATGCGCTTCCAAGTTGTAAATAATTGAAATAACTTTTCCTGCTAGAGATGTCTTATCTTTTCATCTGTCAACCAATACTCTACCATACATTCATCTGTATGCTACAACAGACTGCAATACTTTTAATTCTACTGTACTTTTTCATTAATATAGTTTGAAACCTGTGCCTAGTTAGAATGTTTCTCCCACAGTCAAGAAACTATAGCTCAGTATCCAGGTCCACTTTCATAATGGTTTTCATATGGCCATAACGTAAGGTTTGGCAAGTAGAGCATTTTAATTCGAGAATCTAATAACACTACATTGTCCATTTCAGAATTTGGATGCTTAAAGTTCCAACTGTCCAAAGTTGACTTAAAGTGTTGTTTCCTAATTCCAAAGTCAATAACTTTAATTAAGAACAAAATCATCCTGCGCTTGCTCTCTCTCCCACACAAAAAGCCTTAAGAAAAATTACAAAGCTCACCATTAGCAAAAATAATGGCTGTTACAAATGAGAAGGGATTGGAAATCAGATGATTACAAGAAAAAAATAGCCACAACTACATTAATGTTTCACCATAGTATGTATATCTTAAAATGCATCAAACTGCAGTGAGAAGTTGGCAGTATCTGAGTAAATCCATACAACCTGCTTTTATTGATTCTCAAACGGTAGCCTACTGGACGCCTTCACACTAAACTTACTACTTGAGATGTGAAAAACTAATAGTTTCAGAGAAGGTTAAAAGAAAACGCTCTTAGGGTTTCATATGTTCATTTAAATGTCCTTTGGGTCTAAGAGTTTCTTGGTATCTACAGAGAAAGCAGGATTCAGAATAATTCTGCATGCACTGGTATTAGACACCAAAGCATTCCAGTGACATAAGTGGATAATGCTAAGGCTCAAATTACCTCTTCTCTCTTCTACACAGGCAGAACAGGCACTTGAAGAACACTGGGCAGAAGAGAGGAAAAAAGTGAAAAAAACCCAAGAGAAATACACAAATATGAAAAAAAAAGTAAATTAATAGAATTCTACCAACACACTCATGTCTCTACAATTTGTTTTTGCTTGTGATATAAAACCCAAGTATACTCACTGTCAAAAGGGAAGGAAGAAAATAAGTTACATAGAGAATCTTCTAGTTTCCTGTTGCTTCTAAGAAAAGCAGTGAAAGCATGTCGGAGTACAGACACTTGGAACTACTAATTTAGATGCAGCTTAAGATTAGAAATTCACTTTCATCTAAAATAAGGAACATCCACATGAGTCTACTGTTAGAAAATCTACCAAATAAACACTTTTTGCTGAATCATTAAAATATATTTAAGTAGTTGGGCAATTGTACACACCACCTCTTTAGTCATCTGTTTGGCTTTCTTAGCTGTTTTATTAAACATCTCAGAAGCAGCTTAATCAAAAAGACAAAGAGCATGAGTGGATGATACAAAACAACAGATACCTGGAATCTGTGGCCTGCTTGGCATAACAAGTTCAAGAAATGTAATAGTCAAGAATGTCAATAAAAAAATCTGTTTAACTAATAGGAATTCAAACGGCAATAGGGTCAGACGCAAAGTAAAACACTCCAAAATATATTTGAAATGACAGCGTTTTCTCTTTTGAACTTTTTGTATAGAACTGAAACAAAGCAGTTACATTGCTGAGAAAGTAATAAATGCATTTCTAAACCTTCCAAAACCAAAATTTCGGTTTAAAATTGGTGTCTCTAATAGTTGTATGGTTTGCAGTCAAGCTGCCACTTTTCACAATTTTTCTCTGTAAGAGCAGCTTTACTTAGTACAAAGCCATCACAACCAGCTTTCGACTATGAGACATCTCAGAAAACCCATCAGTTTGGGATCATTATGAAAGGATGGTGAGGTGGATGAGAATGCACTCGGAGGCAGCAAACCAGGTATCTGTTCCTCTTTGCTGGTGGCACACTAAGCAACAGCAGGATTCTTCATCTCACTGTGGTCCTCCTCCCACCCACTGTCTGTGTATTTTTTAAGTACTGTCATGCTTTTGCTCATTACAATCAGTTCGGCCTCAATGATTGCTTTTCCTTTTAGACATCTGTACTGCAATAATCAATGTGCCCAGAGCAAGTTCTCAAAACACAACTGCTGTTTCAGAACAGAACACCCAGCAAATGAAACTTGCCTCCATGTCAAAAACCAAGATTTATGGCAACTTAGGCAATTGTTTAGAGGGGAAAAGCAGCTATTTTTAACTATCCTTCTTAGTGGCTGCACTTAAGGGAGGCTCCCATTTCCTTTCTTCATCTTACACAGCAGCCGTAACTACTATTTCCTTTTCTCTCAGCTGTTTTTACAAAATATCTGGGCTTGCAGCTTGCAACTATGCACTGTCTTCAGTACTGTCACAGGTTCAAAGCAAAAGCCAAACACTGCTTCCAAACCAACTTCTGCCCTGAAGGGCAGCAGGCAACTCTACCTTTGAGTGCATCTATTTCTGTTCCACACAGAAATAGCAAGCCTGAATTAGGTAGGGCCCTGAGGCCAGCCAGGGGATCCAGATTTAAGCTGCTGGTGTACAAGTAAGTGTAAAAGGGGATGCAGAACTCAGACAATCAGATTCTGATTGTGCTGCTTAAGCTTTGCTACTTGGTGTGATCCTTTGCACTTGGGACAATTAAACTCAAGTACAGGAATTTGTAGAGACCACTGTACAAATTGTCAGCTCCTGATGGCCAAAAGCAAACATTTGGTGGATCACTGAAGAGGAATTTAAGAGATTCTCTCTTGGAATACCATTGCCGAAATCCTAGTTGGCTCTCATTTAATTCTATTTATTTTAAGCTGTGAGAGGTTTATCGTCATATGCTGGAACAAGTCTTCTGCAGTCCTTAGCAGAACTAGATAAATGCTACCATATGCCAAGTATGGGACATGAGAAAGGAACTCCATCCTTTTCCTCAGATGGAGACATTTGAGATGAAGACAGTATTTGTGTTCACATTTGTATACATTTGGTGAATAAAAACCGGAAGGATAGGAAGGGCAGAGCAAGCAAAGGCTACAGCAATTCTAAGCTAACTTCCAAAGCCTGATCTCATCAGTCTTGCACAATACAATTCCAAACACAAAGATGAGAATTCAAAATAAATCTAGCAGAACTACAAGGTATCTGCTATCACACTAATGACTAGATACAGATCTCCAAGAGAGCATAATCATTTTCTTTTTGAACTGTCACACCCACATTCCCCTGCCACACAGGAGTTGACAACACTGAGAATAATTTTGGTTTTTGTCTAAGCAATGACAAATTTTATTACCAGCTTGCCTTTCCAAAATCCTGGAACCTTTTAATAAAATGCACCATAGGAGAAATAGTTCGCAAATCTGTGGCATGGAACCTCTATGTTCCCCAAGGACTGGAATAGCCCTTCACACAATTTTACCTTAAGTGCCTCCTCTCCTCAGATCTTAACCAAAGCTTCAAATGATTCTTCTGAAAGCATTATTTAAATACGTATCTGAAATGACTTCCTTAATTACTCACTCAAGTTCATGCATGTTTAAAAGTTTACTAGATGAGCCACCTCTTGTGGGCTATACTGAGCCAAGTTTAGGTAGGCAATGACAGTCCTACACTGCCTCTAATCTCACCCCACTGCATCTCCCCCGGAACAAATTATACATCCACAGAGGATCTGTCAATTAGGATTCTCTGAGTTTGTGTTCTGCAAGACAATGAAAGTAGAAAAATAAAGGAGCCTTACTTTTTGAAAGCATACCAGAAGAGTCAGAGAATCTAAGCATTCCTCTAGGGAAGAATAAACTTCAGTCTCTTGCACTTCCTTTATTCACCCCAGTTGATCTGAGCACTTATCAAAGATCTCTTTTCAGAAACATGATACAACTCGTTTCTTTTCATTAAAGAGAAGAAATGCATAAAACAGCAATGTTCAAGTGGGAATAAAAATGTCTTTCTACAATAACCGAAATAAGGGCAGTAAGTGAAATTTAAGAAGGGATAGTATCAAGAAAGAAGCACACATGAAGAACCACCTCTGAACTGGGGGATATAACATCCAAGGGGAAGAGAGAAGCAGGAGAATGTGCAACTGCAGAAGTCTATTCTCTTCAAGACCTTGAAACTACCTCTTTTTCACCAGATGAGGCAAATACCCTGCAGAGAGAAACAGTTTATAAAAACCGTCACAGTTATGCACAAAGCATCTGAATTAAGGTCAGGTAGTTGTTACAATGATAGTTTAGGGATTTATATGACTGCTTTCATGTTTATTTAGAAAGCTCTTGTTTTTAGGTAATTCTGATTTTGTGAGTGAAAACAAAACTTCAGAATTGTGCTCATTCTCTGCGAAATACATTTGCATCTTCCCTTCTTTAAATGCTCCCCTTGGATCTTAATCTGCAGGATTATGATCTCCTGCTCAAGCAGAACAATTGACAAGGGAGAAGGAAGGATATCCACAAAGCCAGATAACATAAAAGATGAAATTACAGTGGTAATTTACTTAATTTATCCTACAGCAACTCAGCATCTGCATACTCACAACTTCTTTCCAAGAGCTATCTTAACACTTACTGCAGGTTAGGAGCATGCACAGAGTCAATCAAAGCACAGCAGCTGGGAAACTAGTTTCCATCTGAACTCATCCTCTTCCTTTACATCTCTTTGTTAGGAGTTAACATTTATCTTCAAGCTGTCATGATGCATCTCTCTTTTTGTGCCTCCTGTGCTATTAGGGGCATCTGTTGTTAACTGTTTGTCCTCACATAAACAAGAAAACTTGAAAACACCTTTCCACACTTTCCTCAATAGCTCCCGTATTCTTCCACTCCTAAATCTTCCACAACTAATTCCAGTAGTGTCTGTGTAGAGATCAGGCTACCAAATCCAGCAGAAATATTTAAACAGGGCTCACTTTGTGATACATCACACTTATCTCTTAATTTTGCTATGCCTTAGAAGTAGACACCATCCACTTTCATAAAATAAAATACAGTAAAAAAGTCCTTTTCCTGTAAATGCTGTTTGAAAAAGTCAAAGCTCGCTTGATTACTCTTCAATTAAAGGAAGTTAAGTTTCTACTAGTGCTTCCTAATACTTATTGCTATAAAAGTGCACTTCAAGCTTCCTCCCACCTCAACTAGATAATGAGCTTTTCCTTCAATCGAATATAATTGCACAGCAATTCAGTAAACCAATTCTTTCAGAAACCACCACCTCTATAAAATGAGGCGGAAGCAGCATCCTGCAAATCGGATCTCATCCTTCCAGGTGAGACCTGTAACTCCAGGACCTGTGTTGCTGGTGATGGCACTGAGCTCTCTACTTGCCTGTGTGCCCACCACAGCACATTCTTTAGCTGCAAGGTCACTTTTAAGAAGGTGATTAGCCTTCCTTGTTTGCTACAGGATGAATGATGCTCTCGTGCCTGTCTAGACTGAGACTTGATGGAATGCAGTTACCTCTGCAACTCGTATTCCCACACCTCACGGAAGTGAAGCAAGCCTCAGTGTTATCAATTAAGCACTGAAACTGACTGCTTTATGTAATTGCCACAAAGGAATTTACTATCGGATTCCATCGCATACGTCATCCTCCTGTGCTATTAAATATTTCAGCTAAATGTAATAACTGTTTGTTTGTGGTATTCCTAGATTTTAAACTGTTCCGTTGCAGTTACATGTTGAAAGCACATGTCAGTAACAAAGGTAAATTCATGACACGCTTATCCTAACTACCCTAAAAAGAATAACAAAACTGAGGGTGGAGAAGGATGGACAAATCTAGGAAAGAATCAAGACACAAATACCTCCTTCTGTAATAACACTGGTAAACATCCAGCCAGGATGTCTACTTTTATCTAGAGAAGCCAGGATATTGCAATAGGCTTACTTAGTGTTTTCTGGCAGTCTCACCAAAATGCCTGATATCCAAAATCTTTGTCAAGTTCAAAGAACTAAATATAAATGTGTACAAATGAATAAAGTATTCAGAACAAAGGAATACTAAAAAGGCTTGTGAGATTACACCAGCATCTTGCATAATAAGCATTTGGAAATAGAATATAACTGTACTGAACTTCATTGTCCCAGAGTGATTGTGGGTTTAAGCTTATAGCATGAGCACAAAAATATGAAAAAGGCAACACTGAGAAGCTCAGAAATGGCATCACATCAGCATAGAAAGGGAAAAGCGACTTTTTAAAATTTCCATTTAAATACAGAACATTCACATAAATGTTCATTTTCCCCGCAGTAATCAGACACCAAAGACAAGTTAGTTGATACAGTAAAAAAGTTCAGTATTTAGAATTATCTTGATTTATCTTCAATTAGAAGCCTGTCTAAAGGCTGTTGATTTTTCAGTTTTTTTTCTAAAGGCTCCAGATTTTTCGTTTGCATTATATACATCAACATACTGTAGGAAGACTGGAAGTGACATACAACAATGCCGTTAATTGTATGTTGAATTCTGATGTCTGAAAACTTGGGATTTAACTACATTTTAAGATTTGAACTTGGCAGAAAAGATACCATATGCACAACAAATACATGAAACCAGCACCAAAGAGAAGTCATATCCTATCTTGCTGTAGTAAAGCAACACTAAAACATACAGACTGTATGTAGAACTCCACAGTCATTCAATCATTTAAATTAGGCACCAATTTTCACAAATAAGTAACAACAAATTTATGGAGGATTAATCATAACCCAATACAAAGATGTAAAGTCATAAAAAGGATTGAGATTCTAAGCAAATTCTTATTTCAGTCAGTACAACAGTGGATTATTTACAGGCTCTCTGTAAAAATAGGCTCTGTAAAGTTTTGCATTATATGCCACATAAAAACTTTTTTTAAATGATTTTTTAAAACCTAAAATTTTTATTTTCATTTGTTTCTCTGCAGTTCAAACAAAAACCTGTTGCTGCTATCATCATGAGCATTGGCTACACACAGTGCAGTTCAAACAGAATTCTGGGATACATTCTGGATTTATTGGCAATTTCAGATGCTTTCTCACTTAAGCTAGTGCAAGCTTCGTTCTGAAACAGGGCACAGAGGACTAAGAGTACAATTCATGTTGCCCTGTGTGCTACACCCAACTCACTGTTCTTCACAATGGGTCCCCTGGTTTTTAATGAGAACCTTCATTAACTGCAGAGCTTTTTTTTTCCCACCTATCTTCTTCCCTTGTTACTTGTTACTCTGTCACCAGTTTTGTTTATACAATGTTAAAAGCCCATTCTTTATTTTTCTGCATGCCTTATTTTGTTCTCAGCTCTTCTGCTACTAACCCTTCTCCCACTCTTCCAAAATCAGTCAAGAAAATCAAGTTGCTGGCCATGATATCACTGTGACAATATTTGCTTCCTTTTGCAGACCTTCACTTCTTCAAGACGAAAGATTTTGTTTTGATGACTGCTTCAAAATACAGAACATCTGAATAGTTGTTTCCACATTTAACTCTTCCATTCCTCAACAGAACTCAATTCAACATCCCTTTCAGCACATTCCCTCTTAAATGCCTTTAGATTTCCTCAGTGAAGTGACTCCTGCTCACAGTATTCTTACCAGTCTCATATATTATAGCACCACTTATTACTCAAGTGTCTTAGGACCTCACTGGTTTTCTTCCCCTGCACATTGAAAGTGAGAAGAAAATATCCTTACATTCTCACAGTGAAACCACAAAGTTGTGTGAGTTATTATATTATTACTACATCACTTGTCTTCCTTAAACACACCCCCCTTCTCCCCATTTTTGAAATTAATTTACTATGTGATGTCATATTCGGACTAAGTACTCCTGTGCCCAAAAGCCACATCTTCAGTTTTAAGCAGCTATATAGTCTACATACAGATTAGTAAAATAATAATTAGGGGGTTATTTGTTTTGCACACAAACATTCTGTTCCAGTATTTCTTAAAATAAGGGAAGCTAAATTTGCTGACAGCTTCCTTAATGGTACTACTTCTCTGACAGGAAACAATAAATGCAAAGAAAGTCTTTCTATTTGCCACTTTAGCTATTTCTAAGTCTGTATGGAAAAAATCAGGAAAAATATTTACTAGATTTAAAATTTTTGGCTAAAACAATGTGAAACAACTGTGACCAAATAATTGTGTTCTGCTGCAACAGCATTAACTACTACAGATTAAATTTAACTAAAATTTAATTAGGTCAGATTCATCTTACCATAACTAAAAGAGAAATTATTTAACAGATCCTGATAGAATCTGGATGTAATTAATAAGTGTGAAGTTTACCCATCATGCAAAATCAGCCATTTGTAAGAATTTTTTGGAAATTAGGAACACCATACAAACACCAAATTTGCTAATATTAAGATATTAGGTTTTAGCAGTGGAGCATACTGGTAGGCTTGAATTTTGGTAACATACTGAGTACATAAGGATACATACAGACACATAGATATATATATGTGTGTGTGTTTTACAGTTCATCTTCACTGTATCTATGTAATACACATTAGAAGTGAAAATTTGCATATATTCTATATAAAAAAAGTTTGAAGAGATCCAAATACTGCCGCAGTGAGCATGAGGAATGATTTATCCTACTGTTTCCACATCTTTTTTCACTCATTTAAATTCACTGAGTCATTCATCCCTGCCTGCAGAGCAGAGTAAGAATAGCACAGAACGCTGGAACGAGTTCTTCCACTTCTCAGCCGAGCCCTTCTCCAATACCCAGGGAGGCAGGAGCGTGTTCCCTGGGCTCCTGTTACAGCTGCAGAGCTCAGGCCTGGCTGGGTATTTCGGTCATGGCAGCTGCTCCGGCTGCAACTCCCTGGCCTGGGCCATTACAGCCAGAAATAAAGGAAAGGAACTTCAAACATGCAAACATAAGAAACCAACACCGTGGTGGCATCCAGACGAACTTCATTACAGGGCTCCTTTTAAGCTTCTCTGATTGCAACTGAAATTATTTTAATACAGAAAGCTTCTTGGGCTAAGTGCCTGTTTTGCATACATATGGCAGTGCCACTGTCTAACTAAAAAGATGGGTGCTACAATTTTCCTACCACAACCTTTATTTTCTTCACCTTACTATATTGGTTTCATATAGCAATCATATCTCAGACAGGTAAAGATAATAAAAACTTATATTTAAGAACAGGTAATAGTTTTAAAAAATCCTATTTTTCAGCAAAGTCCCTTCTCTGCAAATAAATATAGAAAAACAATTTCTAGTGTTTAGGTTTTAAACAAATAAAAGGACTGACAAAAATTCATAGCATCTTGCACATTATCTTCTGCATAAAATATATCCACACCATGATTTTTGCAGCTTGGAAGGTATAGGAACACTAAGCCTCCCAGTGAAATCAGCTTTACTGACTTCTCTCTGAAGGACAGCATCAGAAAGAAGGACTATTTTCAAGTTCAGCAACAAACTAATTACAACAGAAACACTCCATCACTAATAAAAGCAAGCATTTTTTACAGTGGATAACTAAGCATACTGCTGATAAATTATTTAATACAATCATTACTATAGAAAATAGCCTTAATAGTAACACAACCCACTATTTCCTCCTGATACAAGTTTGTCAAGTCTAACAAAGGATTGTGGATTAACTTTAATTCTTGGAAAAATCTAATTAAGGTTCTTTAACATGGATGGTCTAGGAGTCTTTTATCAAGTATCTACTGCTTTGGTTATAGAAATAAAATGGGGGTTTTTTAACAGAAACCATGCCATACTGAGGAAGTCTCATAAGGCAAAAGCAAGAGCAGCAGAGCATGTTTAGTCAGTCATTCTTGTCACTGAAGGACATTAAAGCTTCTCACACCAGGTAAACCTGACCTTTGTGACTTATGCAGGGGGAAGTGCACTTCTTGCCAAGCATGACAAGCTTGAGAGACGACACTGCCAACACCCAACACTTTGATATTAATTAAGTGCTGCATTCTCTAATGTATAAACTAAGGAGCCCAATTAACATACATGACCTATGATCATACCTACAGCCATCTCAACACCAAAAAAAAAAAAAGCCTCTTAACCACATTTTCCTACACCCATCCTGCTTACAACTCAAAATAGTCAAAGGATATATAGTAAAACAAGGAGCATAAATGACAGCTTTTGGCTGGACATAATACTAGGAGCTTCTGTACTGACTTGTTAGTGGCAGGTGGGCAAGGTAATGCAAGGTTCTTTCTGCCTATGTCATTGTCTGCCATTTATTCCAGCCCAGAAGGTGACAGTACCTACCTTCCCATTACTCCTGCTTAAACAAATAATAAAACTATTTTTCATACACTTCACAGATCGAAGCAAGTATAATACATTAGGAAAGCATTCAAAGGGACCACAGGAAAAGCCTGACTTACAGCACTGTTGAAAAGATGATCATAAGGAAGCTTAATGTGTGGGATATCTGAACTACAGTGTATACACAGGACAGACAGTTAAAGCCAGTTTTGAAAGTGTGAAAAACAATGCATACCATTTAAGTTACTCATACACACTGTGAAGTTCATAAATGGATGATAACCATTCAGTAAAGTGATTTGGGCATTGTTTTGCAAGTTCAGTCAAAAAAAATTGGCTACTACATTGTCTCAGAAACACCAGTTGCTCCACAAATAGCAAACTAACTGCCTAGAAATGTGACTCTTCTCCCACAGTTCTCAGCCAACTCCCAGATCTCCCACAGAAGGGATCCTCCATTCTCTCCCAGATCTCGTACACAACGCCAAGAGAACAGAAAACAAAATATACTGTGCATAGTCCAGAACAGTGTATGCACCAACACACTGCCAGCATCCTTGCACTGACTGGGCAGCCAGTTTAAAGCAAAGAGAATTACCTGGACTGAGTTATGCTCCTCTTTTCCCTTGAAGAACCTCTACCTTGGAACTGTTTCCTCTATTCAGTTTCTAATTTTCATGAAAACTGTAGCAAATTAATCTCTTGAGATTTTTCTCATCTTTCACATATGGTTGAAATCGGCTAGCAGATTAAGGAGTTAGAGGTGGAGACAGAAGGGTTCACAGATGTCAGTCTTCTGTGTCCATAGTGCCTATTTTTCCTTCCTTCTCTCACAGAAATAATAAACCAAAGAGAAAATTCAGAGTACTGAGAAATGCAAAAGGTAGACACATTTACCGTTCAAAACAAAAAAACATGATTTGATGCAAACTCAAGAAGGCAGCTGACAAAACTGACACATCCCAGTGACTTGAAACAAAATGCCATCACCACCCAAAAGCTTGTGGTTTCCAAATTTACAAGACTGAGGAAAAAAGAAAAGGGTAAAGGCATAATCTAAATGACTGGGTCTCTCATTCATTCTCACAAGAAAGAACAGAAATCTTCAAAACTGCAAACTACAACTATACTTTCTCTCTCTTCCCAGTGCAAAAGCTTCATTCCATTCATTCTCCAAGCAAGTCTGACAAATGTTCAGACACTATCTCTGTCTGGCTGTCTAATACACCTTGGTTCTCATCCCACAGCAAACCAGACTGAATCCTTCATCCTTTCCAAATCTCTCCTATCTGAGCCTTTCTTCCTCTTCACCACACCCCCTGACTGACCTCTCCTATCAGATTCTCAGCTGCTCAACCCAGCTCCCAGCTCTGCAATTAACAGATTAACAGACATCTTGAGTCAGGAAGGCACCATCAGAAATCGAAATAAGCTTTTTAAAACTGCAAAACTGCATTTTAAAACACTGATGGTCAACTCAAGGTTTCCATCACAAATCACTGTAGCCAAGCTCAAGACACTAAGTTTCAACATGGGAACTTATCTAAACTGATATTCCCTGGCACTTGTTTGCCTGTGTTTGTACTCCACACTATATTTTCAGGTGGATTGCCACATATTAATTAAGGCATATCTTAAACAATCTTGCATTGTAAAAGAGGTGGAAAAAAAAATCTACTACTGTTGCATTACGAAAAACATGATAATTAAGCACTGTAACAGGCCAGACTACCTAGACAGGCTGTGAAATCCCTCTTCACTGGAGATTTTAGAGATGCTAGACAGACATTATTATCTGTACTTACACAACCAGACTATGGAGGAAACAGAGAAATCACTACCAGCCTTATGCTTCTGAGAACTTATGCTTCAGAGGAAAAAAAAAAGAGGAAAAAACCACCAAAAAACAACACACCAGCAAAATCCACAAACAAGTAAAAAACAACCAACCAAAAAAATCCCACAAAAAAACCCAAACCAAAACACCATAAAACCCACACTGCAGAAAATCAGTTTGCATACTAAAATGTTATGTTTTGGGCAACAGTTCTTGTATTTCACTTACTCTTGAATTCAAAATCAAGCAGTGAGTAGCTCCACTAAGTCTACAATCTTAATAAAATTCATAGTTACTGCCTGTAAGCTATGCACAGATTCCAGTCCTACCCAACATAAAGCATCACCCAGCCTGTTTTATTCAGGGCATAAACATTTTGCTCCAAATGAAACTCATCTCACAGCTCTGGCTATAAAGTTAGCTTCTGCCCAGAAAATAACAGCACATATTCATGGCACAGCCAGCCTGAGTGCAAACACAATGCAGCTCCAGTACCAGGCACTCTGTTGTTAGGAATCAAACATTTCTGAAGAACCCAATATAACTTTCTCATCTCTCCAGTGAGAAAGGCAGAGGAAGATGGTATCTGCCAAGGAAACAATGCCACTGACTATACAAACTACTGAGAAATACTTAATGAGATATAAAAAGGAAGAGGAACAATGTAGAAGAGAACAAAAAAAATTTTCCAGACATTTGTAATAAGTGCTAGGGAGATGCCATCAAAAAAACCACTTTGACAAACTTCAATGTAAGAATAATTTTTAAGACATACAGTTATGGCTCCCTCTTTGTCCAGGGTGAAGTGAGGTTGGCCTGCCTTCATCAGAGGATTGAGACAACTGAGCCAACCTTTTACACATGGTTCCTTTGAGGGTAAAACCATTCACACTGAAGCAAGGTATCTGTGTCATGTCTCAGGGCTTGAAATCTGGCATCCTTGGCCACCAGATGAGCACAACTTCCGTTTCCTCAGGCTGTGCCTACACTGCACAGCGCACTACCCAAGTACTGAAGTTTGCTTGGAAACTGGAAGCACCTTAGCTGAAATATCACATAGGTTCATACAGGCTGATCTACCTAATGGAAAAAGAGGCTCTTCCCCGGGGGGTGAATGGCTTTGTGCAGAACCCGGGGCTTTCACAGCTACAATATTTCTTTACACAAGCACACAGCCCATGAAGCCCTAGTCTGGTGTCCAGGCTGTGCTTGAGTGTGTGGTTATCCATCAGGCATACCAGTGTGCTCCTCAAGCAAACAGCCTGGTCTGCATCTCCTAGGCTAATATCACAGAGTCAGCTACTAATTCAAAACACTAAATTAGAAGAACTGAGTTGAAAATCCAAAAGAGACTTTTCCTCCTGTCACCCAATTCATATTTCAAACAAATTATGTTGTGATACTAAAGTAACTCTAACCAGCAAGGTGTAATTAGATACAGATGCTTCAGTTCACTCATTTTACTTAATAATTAAAAGTATCATTAAAAAAATCAATTTTTATCCAATTCCTTACACACCTTAATTTTTGCAGCCCTGTTGAACCACACAGATACAGAATTATTAAAATATTCCCAAAGATAAAAGGATATTCTGTTTGCTTAAATTTTCCCCTTCTACTTTCTGCAAATAATTTACACACTAGACAATGGAATGCTGTTTACCCTGGACATGTATGCAGAAGGAAAAGTGGTTCACTATTGCATATCACAGAACGCAAGCAAGTGAAATGAGGAAAGATTGTATCTTTAATATCTGGTCCATATGAACACCCAAACAAAATTCTTTTGCAATACTGAGGAACAGCTCAAAGGTTCACCAACCACCTCTTCAGGCACAAACCCTCATGATTAACACAGGAGAATCCTCTACAATATAAAAGCATAAAAATATGTTTCACAGTTCTAAACAAAAGATTTAAAAAATGTATTTCAAATAATTTGAGAAATAAAGAACAAAGTGTTGCAAACCATTTTTGCCCCTTTATAAACCTCTACCCAAGACTGTTGTCAGTAAAATGTCCTCACTGTAGCACTTCTCTTTACAAGGACTAATACAAGATTTAAATACAGCTTACCAGATAGCTGTTAAGATCTGTATTACATGGAGGAAGCCAGTAATATTTTCTTCCTAATATTCAGCAATTATTTCTGAATCTAGAGCTAGTTCTTTATTATATCTTCAATTACAAAGGGGAAGGAAGAACCACATTCTTTCTTCATTCATATTCCAGATTAAGAGTGGAACTATCATCTACAGGCCCACGGTAAGATTTTTTTTTTCATCTTCTTTATTCATCTTTTTATCTTCCCTTTACCATCCATACTAAACCCAGGTCTTTGTGGAGCTCTCCCCAGAGAGGTCCAGATATTCTCCTCCAGACAGAAACTTAAAAACCTGTTATCAAAATACTTTCCCCCTGATGTCATGATTTTGCATTTATAGGCACTCAATTCTATACATGGCTGAGATATAGTATCTGTTCAGTAATCAGAAGGAAGAATTAATAGGGGTTCCAAAGCTACAAAGGCAGCATTTTCACTCTGATGGGAGCATACAGTTCATACTTTGGGGGAGGGGAAGAGAAGAAAGAGTGTTGGCTCTTTCATGAACATAAAAGGGCAGAATTACACATTAGTGTAGCTTCCCCATGTATAGACATTTTTTTCTGAAATGCAGTGTAAACTTAAATTCAATCATTAGCTTCTTTAACTAAAGCTCAAATAATCCATGTAATTACTTTCACAGAGGATTATGACCAAGTTTTTTTTTTAATGTGAAATGTTAAAATTTCACAATTAAGAAATAAATCACAATGGGAAAATAGGTTCCTATTCACGAAACAACCAACCAAGCTGACATTGTTAATATCCTTTTAACAAGGCAGAACTGATATACTGGGAATGCTGTTGCCATGTCAGAATTGAAGTGAATTGGGTAAACTGTGCAAATGGGCTCTTACAGCACCTGCCCAGCCCTTGGCCTGCTACAAATATGTACTTGCTCCTTCAGTAAGCCTTCTTCACCAAGGTACAGAAATTACCAACTCACTGAAGTTTGCACAAGGGCAAAAAAAATACATTTGAAAGAAAACTTGAGATGCTGGGCATTCTTGATTCATATGTGCTTTAATACCAAGATTTTTGACCTTCAGAAGTCCCTTCTCCCAGGAAAAAAAAAAAAAAGAAGGGAAAAAAATAAAACCGTTTCCTCAGAAACGACCACAGAGAGACGCTGCAGACATCCGTCTAAAATAATGGCAGTCAAAGGTCAGGATGATATAGGGAACATCAAGCTTTTCATTTACGAATCTTCCTGAAAGAGACCTCTTAGTAAGCAGAAGCAAGAAAATCAGGGACTGTCCAGTCAGAGCGATGGAGAAACTGCCTAAATGTGTTATTTACAGGATTTTCCTAATAATGACACCAAGTATCTTCAACTTCGACAAATTAATTTTAAGACCTCACTGAAATATAACATGGAAACTACCCTCAGTTTGTTGGGTCATCTTAGCAAGATTCAGCAATTTTCCTTCGAACATTCACTTATGAACTACACCCAGCAGATTACAAAATAGCACGAAGAAAAGCAAGCACTACAGATTGGATCCCGATAAGTAAACCGACAGAAAAGTCGTAGGAGTCTTCCAAAAGTGCTGGAAAATGCATACTGCAAGAACAATTGGTATTACTGCCTAACAAAGCTGGGCTACACTAGAAGGATCCAACATGCTATCTGTCACCGTGACAGAAAAGCAAAGGATGCCAGACCAACACACATCTCTATTCCAACACCCTACATATCTAACGCTGAGCTTCCTAACACAATTAAAAATAGGGCTAGAGTGCCCAAATATACGAGTAAGGATGCTCTTAGCATTTCTGCTTCCAACTTCTTGTTATAAAAAAGAGTACTCTTCAAAATCCTTCAGCATTCCTTAATAGTGGGGGGTTTTTTGTGTTCTATAATCACAAGTGACAAAAGAAATAGTTCCATATTTGCTTCGGAGCTCTCCAAGGGGAAAAAAATACTCATTACAGTAATTCTGTTATAAAACTACAGCACATGTGTAAGGCCCCGAGAAGCACCGATGCTGATAAAATTAAAAATGGCTGTGCCCGAAGATCCCACAGCAAAACAGGCACAGTTCTGCTGACAATTAAAATATATATTAAAAATTCCTGCATTACCTTACAAAGGGCGAGGTATGCAAAACAAAAAGATTATATATTTTTTTCAAAACTGTAGTAAGTTATTAGACAAGAGATGCAGATCTAAGCAAAGCATTCTTATTCAGTGCAGGTCGTGCTCATTTACACAATAAAGCAGATTTTATTCCCCGAGACACTTAACGTATCAGGATTTCAAAACTTTTATCAGGCTTCGCCGCTGAAAGAGATGCACACCACTTTGTGAGGAGGCACAGATGTGCCCAAATACCAGCGGACCCCACCCCCTTCCCGCTGCCAAAATGGCCAGTTCGTTACACCCAGTGGCTACTCACCAGCCGCAGTGCCGAGCAGCAGGGTGGCACTGGAGAGCAGAAGCACCAGCACAAGGTGCTGCAGTGAGGCAGGCATACCTGGGCAAGCCACGGTTCGAGCCGGGAGCAGGAAAAAAAAAAAAAGGGGGTAAAAAAAGAGGAAAAAGCCAAACCCCAAAGAGAGGAAATTCCTCCTGCTTTCGCACAGCCTTCCTTAACTCTCTCACTTTACAATCCCGTCTGGAAGGGCAAATGGCAAATGAGAGGAGCCGTCTTCGCTCTTACTCCATTACAGCCGCCTGCCTTCATGCCTCGGGAGCCG
The DNA here is from genome assembly GCA_013399225.1 of Rhipidura dahli. Classification (NCBI taxonomy): domain Eukaryota; kingdom Metazoa; phylum Chordata; class Aves; order Passeriformes; family Rhipiduridae; genus Rhipidura; species Rhipidura dahli. The sequence goes on along the minus strand of VXAC01002952.1, from coordinate 2,534,783 downwards.
GCAGCGCTCAGCAGACACGGGGGAAGCGCCTGGCTCTGCCTCCCAGCCCCGAGGCATCTCCCCCGCCGGGGAGGACGGCGGCACGCTCCCGACCCTGCTGGGAACCGGGCTATTTCCCACGCAGCTTCACGACATCGAAGAAAGCGCCCGGTTGGGAAGGGAACATATCCAGACGCGCCCACAGCGGTGTCAGTCAGCGCGGGGCCCAGCGGGCTGGCCGGGGCACGGAGAGCGAGCTACGGGCTCACGGCGGCGTCGCGTCCCATCCCGGCAAAGGTCTCTGTCCTCTGGCCGCCTCTCCTCGCTGCCTCACGCCTCGGGGAAGGCGGCGGCGAGGCCCCCTGCTCTCACGGCGAGGGCTGCGGCTGCATCCCGGCCCATCTGCCTCCCGCGCCGGGCG
>VXAC01002952.1:2483808-2533085 GCA_013399225.1 Rhipidura dahli | reverse complement strand
AGGGCCGGGGGCGGCTTCGTGAGAAGGGAAGGCCCTGCTGGACGTTCCCGGGAAGGCGGCGAACGGCCCCCTAGGCAGCCTGTCTGTCAGAGGAGCTGTCAGCAGGGAGGCGTGAGCTCAGAATTCACAAAAACCGCCTGTAACAACAAGAAAAAAATGTTCAGCAGTCTTTGAGATTGCGTCATGTTTCAACTCCGTGGCCTGCCTGTCAAACACCCCGCGGCTTCTGGCTCGTCCTCTGGGTCCAGCCCCCTGTCTGTGTCCCCGTGAGCTCCCCTTGGAGCACTGGCCGTACCACCCACTGCTCTCCCTCGGTGAGCCCTGGCAAGGCACACAGCCACAGAATCAATTCGGTCAGAAGAGACTTCTGAGATCATCAAATCCGACCTGAGACCAATCACCACCCTGTCAGCTAGACCGTGGCAGTAAGTGCCATGTCCGGTCTTTTCTTAAAACACCCCCAGGGACAGTGACCCCACCACCTCCTTGGGCAGCCCATTCCAATATCTAATGTGACAAATTTCTTCTTAATGTCCAATCTGAAGTCCACTCAGCTTGTGTGGCTTCAGCCACCTGACTCTCCCAAGCAAAACCATTATCTACCTCTTTAAATTAAAGAGATTTTATTATTTCAAAACAAAGATAAAGTGAGCCCACTCAGCTGTTTGTATGCTTTAACCTTTGCTATATTGCAGAAGACCAAAGAGATAAATTGAGGGCAGCAGCTGATGGGAGAGCTGTGATTGGAACGTAGTGTCTGATGTTCTGGCCTAGCAAGGCTCTTCCAAACAAGTTTTACTGGCTGTAGCACAGAAAAAAATGTTCTTAAGAACACCCTGCACACTGAAAGGCACCTTCATATCCGGGCATCACCAAAGGATTGATTATGGGAAATGCTTCACTGTGAGGCAAAATTCCTGTACCAGTTTCAAGAATGGAATACAAATTCAGAAATCCAATTCCACACATCAAAATATTAAATGCTTTGACATAAAATGATTACAGAGTTACAATTTTAGTGAAAATAAAAGTTTTCTGCATAATTCCATTTCTCTTCACAAGCCATATCAGATGAAATAGATGTCATCTGATACTATGATCATCAAGAGAATTATTAAATAAACTGTAATAGAATTTTCATGATTGTGATGCTTTGGCCAGGGTCATTGTTTGACATTCCTAGAGTCAAGGTGAATTTATACTGATAGTTATAAAAATGTTTTTTAAGTTTACTACAATATTTTTACTTCCAATCTATGCAGATCTAACACGGATATTGGTGAGACAATAAAATATAGCATCACGGATTGTAATTTGTAATGCCACTTTCCAGAATTGCAACCACATGTTAACCACAGTATCCTTCCTGTTTTTTATGGAATGTGAATGTCAAGAAATAACCTTTAGAAGCAACACCAACACCCCCCTCCCCCAACAGCTAGAACAGTTTTACCTCCAAGAGAGGAAAAAAACCCCAACACTGAGTATTTTTTTTTTCGGTAGGACCAAAATCCAGTGTTCTTTTCTGGTTCCACAAAGACACCAAACTATGCAACACATCTTCTGCCCAGCTGTACCTACCAATAGAAGAAGTGAGATCTACTTTGTTCAGAGAAAACAAGAACCTAGCCATGTGGGTTGCACAGCACTTTCACTGTTTAGATGGTAAATGAAAATGACTGTAATTGTTTATGACGTGTATGGAAACTTGCTCAGCCTGAAGTAAATGACAGAAGTCTCACTTGTTTCAGTGGTTGTAGTTTTGGCTCATTAATTAATACTAGGAGTTCTTCTCCACAAGAAATTGTACAAAAACATATATTCTGCCTTAAAATACTTTTTTTTTTCTCTCCACAAAATGGATTGGATTTTTGTTCTGTGTTTTCCTAAAATGAAGGAACAAGATATGCCATTTTTTATACAATTATTTCCTTTTAGTTTCGCGAGAAACCCAAGCCCGCTCAAGAAAACACCCTAGTCAAGGCCACGGGGCTGTGAATCTGCTTTGCCTGAGTTTATATCAGGCCCTTGGACTAATCTCACACACTTGCAATCACAGCAGTTTGCAAGAATTTCCCCTCCTTCCCCAAGCTATTTTGAGTCGTGCAGATCTCCTCTGCGAGGGCCAGGTCCCTCCTAGCCCGGTGTGGCAGTGAAGGCTGCACGGGGCCCCGATCACACACCGCTGCTGCACCCCTGTGTCCCTGGAGCTCCAGGGCTGAACCCCGCCTCGCCACACAGATGCAGAAAGCAATTGCTGCCCTCTAAGCACAGAAGCAGCTTCCTTTTCCCACGGTGGTAGGAGGAAACCAGAGATCAAAACTGTCACAGTCAGGCTGGTTCATTGTTATGTGCTTGGACAAGAACATATTTATAATTCTTCCGGTGATATTGTTTTATCTGTAAGCTAGGATTTCGCTATCCTAATATTCAGAAATGTTGAGTAAGACCTACAGAAAAGTAGTCAGGATAAGGAAAACTTGCAGAGCAGCAGGACAGTAAATCTGTGGTGCAGGTTCAGGTAAAGGTAGTGGGGAGACAAGAGAAAATGTCAAATTTACCAAGATTTAAAACAATTCAGCTTCTCACTGAAGCACTGTATTTCCACCAGAAGAACTCTGCCAAGGAAACAACACTACTGAACTTAATGGAGACAAGACTGCTAAAAAACGATATGAGGAGGAAAGACCATAGGAGGCAGATGGTCTTTGGCAGCTGCGTTCACTGTTGTCATAGCCAGGCAGAGGCAAAGGTGCCCCAGCAGCACAGTCGGGGGCAAGGACAAGGAGGACAGTGGCAGAGGAGCCGGGGTCTGGTGGCTGGAAGCTCCCCAAGATGCAGGTCAGATACAGCAGGGGACGTGTATCTTGCCCTTGGGTGAGGGAGCTCTGAACAGCACAAGGCACAAACAGCACGTGGGGGTTGCCCTTCGCTTCAGTGAGACATCAAGAGGAGAAATGATAGGAGGCTCAGGAGTGTCCCGCTCTTGGCCACACTGATGCAGACACAAACATGTTGATATCACTGGCAAATTCAACACAGCACATAACAGAAATTAAACATGTCCTTGCTAGCAGCATCTCCTTTCGACAACATGCATCTTTATTTTTAATTAACTGGGATAAGGGAAACTATTTTCATGCTACCAAGAGAGTATTCCAATCAGTGGAAAATAAAATGAACAAAGAATGAAGAAAACTGAAATGAACTATGAAACAATAGCTTTAGTTCAATTTCTTTTTGGAAAATCCAGTGTTCAGACATTTAAAAAATATTTCTGGGGATAGGTTCACTGTTATCCAAGAGTTTTTCAGCACTGATGCTGAAAATATAACTGTTATCATCGTTGGGACTCAGGGGACTGTTCTTTTTGACAGGGCCTTTCATGAAGTCAACAAATCAGTTTAAAACAAACCATAAATTATATTTGGCTGCCCGTCAGCTTGGCTGGAGCGTTCTCCCAGTGCTGCCATAAGTGTTGGGGACAGAATATAACAACATGTCCAAATATTTAGCTTTTAGGGGATATTTTATTCTTAATTTAAAAACAAAGCATCCCCCTAGCATTGAATCTGATGCATAAACATTAGTTAGAACAGCCATCAAGATATTTACAGACTTTCCTACAAGTAAGTACACCCATTCTGGATCCTAAGAGATAGCTTAATAAATAATGGACTTGGTACAGGTCTCCACAATGAATGCCTGCCACTCATTGCTAAATTAGGGAACTGTCAGCAAGATCATCTCCCCAGTCTTGCTCCTGTATGTGGAGAGAGAGGTGGTTCCTGATAGACAGGATCCAAGCCTCCTATAGCTCTCTAGATAATATTAACATCCTGAATTGCAGCCAGAGCTCACTGAAAAGGCAATAGTGTATACTTACAGTCTGCTGAGTTAGCAGCTACAGCTTCAGCCAGCACAGCCAAACAAGCAATCACACGCAGACGTCATTGCCTCTAGAAGTGTCCTGTTACTTGTTTTATACAGATTTTCCCATCACTGTCCAATCCTGAGTGCTGCAGAGAGGCATTAACACACCCCCGTAAGTCCCCTTGGAGTCAGGGTAGGGAGGGTGGCTGTGGGAACACCACAGTTACAGGGAAGCAGGCACATAAGCATAAGGAAAACGAAGAAACCTCTGGGGACTTCAGAAGCAATCTGAACACAAAAGTACCTTTGTCAGTCATGGACATGTTTCCTTGGGAATAGGGAAAGGCACCCTCTCCTTCAGAGCCTTTTTGCAAACTACCAGCAGCATTTTCATCTTGTCTGAATTATTGTTGGCTTTTGCTCCTTTTCCAGGGCTTGGTATTATCTTGCGAAAACAGATTCTACAAAAGAGGGACAGAGGGACACCAAGCCATGACCGAAATCCCAGAAAAGTTCTTTGTGGGGTAAAGTCCATTTCTTTCTGTTCTTTCTGACAGGCAGGAAAAGCCCCATCCACAACAGTCAGTCTGTCCTGCCAAGATGTGAGAGTGGCAAAACCTCCTGTGGCATCACATGTGAGACCAGGCTCTCATGCTTCCAATTCTACCAAAAGCCTTAAGGAAATGGTAAATCAAATTCCCTGCCCCAGAGGGAATTAATTTCCCCTTTAGTCTAGTTAAATAATCTGTGCCAGACATTACTTTTGGCCTTTAGTCTCATAAAAATCTGTCTGAGGGCTGTTATGACTTCATTTTTCTTTGTCTCTGAAACACAGAAAAGAGGACCTACTGTTGAGTTTTTGAAAAAAATTCCCCAAAACGTTTGTGAGTATGAACTAGTAAGTGTATTCAGACCTGAGTTTTTCTAACTCTGCCAGGCTGTTGTGTAATCTACTACAAGGTGAACCACACCATGCAATGAAGTCATGACAGTCTTTGACATCAACATCCTAAATCAGAAGAGAAGTTTTGTGGCAGCTTTGTTTACCTTTTGATGACAGAGTTTTAATAAATATAATGCAACAATTAATTGCACCACTTTTGTGGCAGTCCCCAGAAAGATCTATTTTGATATTTAATTTTTTTTTTTTAATGCTGGTCTCAGGTTCCCTGACTTTTGTATAGCAGGTGGTTTCCTATGGGGAGCCCATAATTGCACAATCAAAGGTGTGAGGATCAAGCCTGGAAACATAAGCAGGTGAGTTTTGGACAGGTTGGCCTTTGGTATACAGGGAGAAGGAGGAGGAAAATGCACACTGTGGGATAAACAAAGGGACTATTTTGTCTCTAAAAGGATTAGCAGTGAAATATTTAAAATAATAAATTTTTACATTTCATAATACGTGATATTTCCCTTTGATAATTAACTCCCAAAAGTGTTGGTAGCAGTTGCTGCCTTGTTTTAGAGATAAGACTGCTTAGTCTGTAGAAATCTTATCTCCACTTTGGGGGTGGAGGTGAAAGAAACTTTCAAGTTAGCTCTGAAAAGAACCTCCCACTTTGAATTAAGTCTGAAATCGTATGTTAAAGGCCTTTTACAGCTTGTCTGAATCTCTTGGCTTCTTCATCACAACATAAAATGGGAAATTTGCTGCAGGATTTTTATCAGTTCAAAACATCACTTATTCATTAAATCCAACAATGGACGTAGTCAGAAATAGAAATGTAATGAGCTGTGTCAGAATCATCTTCTTATGTCATCACCACAGACCTGCAGGGTTTCATTCCTGAGAGCTACCTGAGCCTCGTCAGACTCAGGACAGGCAGCTGGGAACAGAGCTCAGGGAATCTCCAAAACACTCTCCTGCTACTGTTACCTTCCTTTTGCCTTCTGGTTCTGGGTTGTTGGGGTTTTTTTCTTTTTCTATTGTTGGTTGGTGTTTTTTTCACAAGATAGATAGCAGTGCAAGTCAGGTTGGTTTTCAAAAGCCACCTTTTCCTTTTTGGTCTTTAATTTCTCACAGACAAGTAGGATTAGACCTAAAAATATTCCTCCAATCAGCTCAATACTTCTATCAGGAAGCTAATAAAAATGCCGTCAGAACAAAATGAAAGCCTCTGATAAAGTCCTGATACAGACCTGCACTCAGTTTTCCATGGTGGAGGTCCAGAGGAAGCAGCCTCTTTGTGCTTATTGCTGGCCATCCCTGAACTCCACACCAGCTTGACAAGTGTCAGGCATTCATCTAAAGGACAGAAGTGATGTCTACAATGTGCATTTGTTGCTTGTTATTTTAAATGACAGTGTGGAGGGAACAGTTTTTGCTCAGACTTCTTCCATCAGTTCCCCTTTGCAATGAGAAAGGAGGCATCAAATACGAGCCCAACAGTAGAGCTTCTTCAGGTTTTGTTTTCTCTTGCAAAGATGTAAAATAGTAAAAGCAGAGTTGAATTGAAGCTGCTTTTAACTCAGATTTTGTTGCCACTGCAAGGGCAATGTCAGAGGGCTGACCACTCTCAGAGCCATAGCTTCCAGAGGAAGGTGCTGCTGAGTGTGCCTGCCCAGCATTCCTCTCCTGCATGCTGCCAGCTCTGGGAATGTCACCTGCAGGAAGATAAAAGTGAAATCATTACCTTTTACTAAACCAAACAAGAGATTTTTATCCCTTCTGCTTCTGCCTGTAACATGACATCTGTTGCCTGACAATTTTGAGACATTTTTATCTGTGAAGAGTGTTCCTTCAGATCAAGAAGTGAGTCAGTACCTCTGTACACCCTGCTTGCCTCTCATGGATTGATTTGGAAGCGTGAACCCAACTGACTTCCCCAGAGCATCCATCAGGAGTCCTCTCCTTGAGGTGATACAGGCCAGGACACCAGCTCCAGCCACCAGCATCAGTCCTGCTTGCTGGGGCCTGCAGCAAGTGTTGAGGGCACACTCTCTCCCTACACTGTCTACAGTCATTTGAAATTGCAGACACCTTAAAAAGCTTTAGTTCACAAGCAAGAGCCAGGCCTCCAGAGGCCATTTCCAACACAAAAAAAGGGGCTGTGCAAGCCTTGGGCGTGTGGTTTGGGGGGCACAGACGGCACTCAGACTCTGTGAAACCTCTGCCTCTGCTTGCAGTTTCAGATTAAAAGGCAAAGACATAAATGAGGATGCAGGGATAAGTGGGAAGAGGCTTCTACAGGAAAAATTGCCCTTTATCTCCCTTGTAAAGAGTTTGTAGTTTTCTACAGATGAAAGCCATCAAAAATGGAAGGGACCATCTCACAGAGATGCCACATGAGGTGCTTTACATTTCATAAATCTGAAGGCATTTTTCCTTCTTTTCTTTCCCCCCACATTTGCCACAAAATACTTGTGATGTTTTGCATATTGCTTTTTCCCCTCCCTTTTCCCCATGCCCCTCTGAGTTCAGTAAAATCAATGTCTGAGCAGGGTTTCCCCTCTGTAGCATTTTTGCCAGTTTCACTTTTGTATTTATTTACTTTCAACCGTTCCTTCAACTTTGGAGAAGTTGCATTTAGCAAAAGGAAAAACTACCATCCCCTATACCTCTGCTCTCATAGCTGCTGAAGTTCTCACATTCCCAGCAACAGAAGGGTGGAAGGGGTGTGAAATGAGGGCAAAGAGAGGCACAGACCCTGAACTACACCTTGAACAGAAAGAGGGAGGAAGTTGTAGGAAGGAGAGAGGGGAACTGAGGAGGGAAAGGAGGAGGGAAAAAGTTACAGGAGAGGATTATGTTTGAATCTGCATTTAAATCAAAATGCATTTTGATTTAGCAAAAAGGGGGGTGCTAAACTGAGATCTCTGATACGAGCCATGCTGATAGAGACACTGGCTTGGAAGTTTCGCAATGCTCATCTGCAGGAGTAGCTCCGTGGGGCAGATAGTCCTTGACTCAGAAGGAAACAGCAAGTCTCACGTTTCTCTTGGCTTAACCAAAAGCTGTAAAGCATATTTTTCCTGCCCTCCACTTGCATTGAGAGCTCCCCTGCGTACTTTGTTGATGAAATCTCTCACCCCAATTCAGGAGATAGCAGCATTTGCTAAACATGCTCTGCCTTGCTACCACAAGAGCTTCTGACCTTGTCCTGTCTTCTCCCTAGCGTTTGGCAAATACTTATCTGTACTCACAGTGACCTCCAGCCAGCTGGGTTAAAAGCTTTGGAGCCAAACATGTGCACAAATAATTCCAGGGGCAGCTGTTACTACTGGATTATCTATTCCTGTGGTTTCTACAGATAGAAATAGTTAATACATGTTGCAGTTTACAGCCCCTTTCCCTTTAGCAGACCGAGGACTATCTTCCTCCAACTCGGGGCCGTGAAACCCATCTCAACAACGAGGGCCTTCAGCCTGCTGCTACCCTGTGTTGCCAGATGGATCCTATCGGATGAAACAGAGCCCACAACAGCCAAAATCACAGATTGCTGCCCTGCCATCTTTAGCCAAGAAGGTCACCATTTAATCACTCTCCTCAAGTTAGTGTAACAGAGGCCATTCTGTGTGTATCCAGACACAGCACCCCCTCTCTCCAACCCCTCCAGCCTCCCACAGCCCAGACATGAGGTGTTTTTTCACCCTGACACATTGTGGTCCACGCCTGATCAGAGTTCATTCAACCCGAAGAGCAGCAATGACTCGCTTCCAAAAAATGAGACTATTATGGCTAGAGACCATTATGAAAGCCTGCGTGAAGCTGAGACCAGATGTGTGCTCAGCTCACTCCAAATATTGCTTAGAGCAAAGCCCTGGATTGTTTTGGTTTTGCTTTTTAAACAAAACAGGATTGACAGAACCTCCTCTGTAACAAGACAGATTTTCTGATGTTTTTCTGCACTGCTGTTACAGATGTGTGGCTGGGCTGGGAGCTCACACCCACCACCAGTGACCACAGCAGCTCTCAGAAGCGGATGAAGACATGGAAGGAGCCCTTATGTGATAGGATGGAAGTGATGGGTTTGCCAGCCCATTTAAGTTCTGCTCCAAGAATCAGCTTGTGGTCATTGGGACTGTGTTATTCTTTCAGTAGGATGCTCTGTACCAGCCCCTGGAAACGGGAGCGATAACATGGCTCTGATCACTTCTTGCCTTTACAGCAAACCTTTCATCAGAGGAACCTCAAAGCAACTTGCCAGCAAGAACGGGCACAACCTCACACTGTGCCTGTGAGATAAGCGAAGGATGGAATAGATTAACTGCTTAAAAGCACACAGCAGCTCTGTGGGATGAAGGAGAATAAGAAAAAAAATTATATATATACATACACGTTTGAAACCATACAGGGTGTTATGGAGAGGCAGCCTGGAAGGCTGCCAGGATACTGAAATTGCCACCCCTACACAACCACGAATACCATGGAAACTAGTGGGGCACTGGCAGGCAGGAAAGGAAATCAGCTGAAAAATGGCTTTCCATGAAACGCAGCCAGGCTGGGACACTGCTCCCCTCCTGACTGAGAGAGGCCTACGTGCCTAAGCACCAGTGTTGCTGCTGGTGGGAGCTGGGCTCCAGGAGGGAGTCATTCTCAGCAATTTCCCAGCCTGGGGTAACGCTTTCCTGGCGGTGGCCAGTGGATGACAGCAAAACCAGGGATGGCTGAAAACTGCTACATCATGTCAGCTGTGGTATGGAGGTAATGGAAACCCCGAGTGCCAAGTAAAGCTTCAACACATGCTGGGAGGTATAGGAAGATCAAAGTCAGTTGACATCTGAATGAGGACAGGCAAGGAACATGCATGTGCAAGCTCCTGCCTGCCCTGTCTGGTGAGGCACAATTAAAAGGCACGAAACACTAATCAGGAATAGTACTTTTCCCTTAAAATACTAAGGAAGCTTAAAAAATGACTCCTTTAACCTGAACAAAATTAAGTTGAGAGGCCTGGAAAACAAAACCAAAAATAACAAATGAAACTGAATATAACAGGAATAACAGAAACAAACAAACACAGACAAGCAGTGGAGGAGGAATGAACACACTGTTAATCTGTCAAGTACACCATGCCCACATCAAACCACACAGTGAGCTCAGAGAAATACCCAGCCTCTTGGCTGAGCAAGGGCACCTGCTTGTTACCAAACAGCACACATCCCTTAAAAAGTCATACTCCTGGTGAGCCAGGGGAGGAGGAATCCAAGCACAGAACAGCTGGATTCATTCAAAATGCTGCTAAGAGGAACAGCGGCATCTTATGAATAAGCTGGATATGGCGCAACCAGCACCAGGCTGGAACAAAAATAGCGCAGCGGAGATGAGAGGCACGCAGAGACACCGGCACACAGCTCTCCCTCTGGCTCTCAGCAACCAAAGGATGCAGAGGTGATCTCCTACAGAGCCTAGCTTGGGCAGAGGTCAGGGGGACATTACTACAGAAAAGCAAAGAGGACTGGAAAACTAGAGAAGCGGCAGAGAGGCATTTCTGCTAAGCTAACATGCACAGAGCTACCGGACCTTCCAGTAACCACGGGGGAGGGCTGGAAGGGGATGGGAGCATTGCCATGGCTGGCCCTGATAAGGCTCTATCTAGGAACAGGCGAGGGCTGTGCTCACGGCCCCGCCGAGAAATGGGTCTGGAGGAGTGCGAGAACAACAGGATAACATCAGGCACTTCTCACACAGCTGAAGGACTGCCACTGGTCATCAGGAGACAAGTGCAGATGAGAGACTTTCAAGTGCTGCCAGAAAAAACAAGCTACAGCCAGGGTCGAGGAACATGGGATCCAACTCCTAGTTGTCAGCAGTTGTGGTGTATACATTGCTGAAAAGAGATGCAGTGCCAGGAAAATCCAACTCCCAGCATGAAAAGAATAACTTAGGAATGATAATGAGAGAAGCCAAAGCAACTGCGACTGTGAATTAGTGATTGCATAAAGGTTTTTATCTTAAAGTTATGTTAGGCCAAATTCTGAAGTAATTTTTTCAGCCAGAATGCTCCCTTGAGACCCTCTGATTTGGCCACAAATTGCTACATCTTCAAATTAAAAAAAAAAAAAAAAAAAAAAAAACAAAAAAAAACAAAACCAAAAAAAGCGCACGACAAAACAAAGATTTCCTTTTTATGCTGGCTGGAAATACATAGCAGCAATAGCCTTAAGTGGCATCAAACACTTCTCCAGCAGGTAGCTGAAGTTCTCTGCTTTATGCCACCATCCAGCATCACTGTGAGGGACAGGCCAGTCTTCAGGATTTGCCCCCTTATGTGGCTGCTACCCAAGGAAGTGGGAACTGTGACTGTTCAGTATGAAGACAAGTACAAGTTATTCAAGCTCCCTGAAACAAGTGAGGTACAATCCCCATCACAGTTCCTCCCACTTGGACCTATCAAAGCTAGTCCTTAAAAACTGAATGTACAGTAGCTTGGGTACTGCCATAAGGAAACGTAGCAATCATCACTGCCCACCATGTGCTGAACAGCAATAAAAATATCTTTTCAAAATAGCTGATCTGGGTAAAAAAACTACCCATGTCTCAGCAGCAGGCTCACAAGAACAGCAAAAGGATCCTCTCTGTCCCATTCCCTGGGCAGTACTGAGCTCAGCAGCAGGCTCACAAGAACAGCAAAAGGATCCTCTCTGTCCCATTCCCTGGGCAGTACTGAGCTCAGCAGCAGCTCTGGGCTTCACACCTGGAGGTCTCTGTGTAGTTTCAAATGGGGCATCTGCAAATCCCAGACCCCAAGGAGATGCAGCCACAATGAGACACCTCTCTCTTCCCAGAACCTCTCTCCATTCCAGCTGGAGACTCATCACACACACAAAACTTCCTTGCTCATTCTTTGGACTTGGCTCACCAGGAGTAATATGGTGCCAACCTGCAATTGCTAAAGAGGTATAGAAAATAACATGAGAAAGTGAATATTTTGAGCAGGAGATACGCCCTTGCCATGACAGATGACCTGCTGTAAAAGCCCTTACAAAAGCAAGGGAACGTGCTCAAATACCTGTCGTAAAATCTGAAGCTCAAATGCTGTGCAGCCAAAAAACCTGGAAATAGTTTTTTCAAGTCATGCAAGCAAACACTTTGGAGATTCTGAGAGAAAAAATAGCTGGAAATAGTTTTAGATAAAAGAACCTTTCATGCCAGCTGGCAAAAGGCAAACAGATGGATCCGATAGATGGATAGACAGGGCTTAAAGCCACTTTTGTCTCAGCAGTGGGCTGGGCTTGTGTATGCAATGTCTGAAGGCAGCATATCTCATTATCTGACCCTTAAATGTTAGCTTTGTGAAATCATATCAGATGAAGCTGCAGCCTTCAAAAGCGTCTCTCAGCCTGGCAGGACTCGCCTTCCTCCCAGCAGCACCCTCAGCAGGCCTTGGGCTGGCACGGTGCTCATGCAGACCCCTCAGGTTCTCCCCTTCTCAGGGCATCAGTACAGGCTCTGTCAAAGCTCAGGCAGGTTTGTTATGGTGCAGGGAGTTTCACAAATACTTGGTCAAACCTCTTATGTTTCCATAGTGCAACAGCAGCAGGATGACCACAGAGGGCAAGAACTGAAGGATGCTGTGAAGGCTGCAGGGAAATCCCCCAAACTGGGTTTGATACGTTTAACAGAAACTCACTGAAAGCAGGTTATGATGCACACAAAACAAACCAGGGTAAGCATTCTGTATTTTTGGTAGCCTGTGCAGCTTGAGAAAGGTGATGTTTAGTTTTAGCTGTGTTTTTGGTGCATGAATCTTAAGAGGCCAAACTGACCCACCTCAGAAGGGGAATTATACCCTGTTTGATGGGGATGGGCCTGAGCCACAGGTTTGAATGAGCTCTTGCAGTTTGCTTAGAGCCAGACACCCGTTCCTCACCTTCTATGTGCTTTTCTCATGGAGTGACTATGATGGGGGGTTGGGCTGTCCCCAGTCCTGGCAGCTCCCTGGGTGATGTTTGTCACAAATTGCAAGGACCACGGTCCAGTCCCCACAGGCTCCCTCTGGCATCTCGTCCCCTGGGACTTCAGGGGGTCACTGCCAGTGTGACATCCCAGTTCTGCTGGACCACCAGCCAAAGCAAACCAGGGTCTCTGCAGCATCTCAACTGGTGCAAGGAGATTACAGAAAACTGGAAAGACTAAAATAAGTACATTGACCAGGAACACTTTAACTTTCTTTTAGAAATGTGGTTTTTTGTTGTATTTGAACTATGTGCCCCTGAAGATTTCATGTCAAAATGGAATTGTGTAATGAATATGAAATATTTATCAAGAAATTCGTGGTTGAAAGTGGTCTGCATTGACAGACAAAAAAGAAAATCACCTCTGTGACATTTCTATTCTCATTTTTTAATGGCACATGAATTCATCTGGAAGGACTTTAATACTCACCTTTACAGATATTTTTGCTTTTCACATCAGACATTAAACTCTGCCATCTTGTTCAAGAAGACTCAGAGTTACCAAAGACACAGCAGGATTACACCACCAAAGTTGCAACATCCAAGCCTTGGCATGACTAATCCCTACGTACATGGAAAAAGACCAAAGATGGGCAGTCTGTGCAGTGGGTAGGTGCAGAGCCAGACAGTCTTCTCCAGCCCACAGCTGCATGGGAAGCATGTCCCATCCCCACAGAACAGCCTTGAGGCTCTGTCACCCTCTTCCTTGGGTGCCTTCATCGGGACAGGTGGCCCTGTGGGCACAGCGGGGCTTGCCTCGCAGTGGTCCCCCTGACATCAGGGCAGTGTGGCTTAGGGTAAGGGGGTTGCTCCCAGGAGGAATGCTGGATTCTTTGTTTGCTTTCATAAGCATGTTCATGGGAAAAATCCACCTTTGCATAAAGCATACAACCACTTTTTAACTGTGCTCTTTGAAAGACAAGCAAAACCCTACCTCCACAGCATCTGAGAGAGCACACAGACTTTGTGGTCCATCTCAGAGAAGCAGCTGCCAGCAGAAGACATCACCAAGCTGGCTTCTCTTTCCTGCAGGCATCATCTCGTGATGATTCACACAGCCCAGCTGAAGGGCACTGATGAGGTGTCTGTGTGATGCAATGGCAGAGCCATGTCACATCCAACAGCACAGCACTACTTGAGCACTACACAGAGTAAGGACACTCATTTTTGCTTTGCAGAACCAGTCAAGCCAAGAACTCGTATGAAGTTGGCCCAAACCCTTTCCTAGCACAGAGCAGGGGTGGCTGATATGGGCTCCCACAAGGGTCAGTGTGGGCCCCTGTTTCTCTCCATCTGAATTCAATAATTAAGAGGAAGATGAGGGCAGGATTACTGTTTCAAGGGACTTGCCCTCATAGGGCAGCACTTCCTGTGGTTTCTCCCACTGAGCTGACAGCACAGGGACCAGAAACAAGAGATGTGAATTAAAAATAGAAGAGAAGCAAGACCTGCATCTTTTGCAGGCATGAAACTCGACTGTGGGTAGGCAAAACAGTTCATTGCAGCAATTTCTGATGGTCTGGGCATCATGAGGGGATGGCAATCAACAGCTGACAGCCAAAGGAAACCCAGATGTTTAAGTTGCATGTTGAGCAAATTTGATTAAGAAATCAGAGAAAGCACAGATTTTGTTGTTCTACATTCAGAAGTTTTTTTAGGTTAAAAATGCACTTGAAGCTCTTTTTTTGCAGCTTTGGCCTCAGCAAATGGCAGTTGTTCAACTGTCAGTGTCAGAGTTGTGAGCTCCAGTGGTTTATTCAAGTCTCATGCTAGCTGATATTTCTGACAGCTCGGAGACTCACGTGAACAAATCAGCATTTCAGCTATTATCAGCCTTAGTTCCTACGCATTCTGCTAAAACAAAGGAAATAAACTGGTCCTACAAATCTATATACCAGGAGTCAGCCAAACCCCAGAGGCTGCTACCTGAAAAACCATTGTGTTTTTTATTTTTTTTTTAGTTGATGACATGGTGTGGGACACAACAAGTTTTCTTTCTTAACGCCTGGAGCCACTTTTAGATTACACCCCAGATTGTACCTTCAGATTGCACAGGTACACTTGGGCTGTGCTGTTTCCTTGTCACAGGCTCTGGTGCCCACTGTACCTGCACTTGTGACTCACTGTGACACCACGGGGCGTTGGAGGATCATCCACCACCACTGGCATCCCATCCTGCCTTGTGCAAAACCTTCACCAGGATCAGCAGGAGATGTGCCTGCTCTCACTACCTGTTGCTGGAAATCATCAGGAGCCTCGAGATAATTCCACTCAGAAAGGGCTGGAGGCAGCAAGAAAGTGAAAATAAATCCCAACCTAGCAGGTTGGAAGATATTTAGTATGAAGGAATATTTACAAGTCCTGCTTTGTGCTTTAGGCACAGCATTTGATAAAAGTGGTCTTCTCAGCCTTTTTCCTTGGCAAAACAGTGCACATCAGTTGGACTCTAGAAACAAAATGTGAACAGTCTGATGAAACAGATGCCTGGTTCCTGAACAAGGCTCTGACCCTCACTACAGAGCAAGTGTCCTGAGCATTTGCCTGTAAGACTGAGGCTGTTTACCAGTGCCTTTCAATGCCAACAGAAAGGTCACCACTGACCACAATAAGAGTTGGATCCAGATGAAATACTGCTACCAGCAACTCAATTTTCTACTGATTTTTCAAGAGAGAATAAGTTTTTACAAACCTTTGGAGAATTAAGACTTTCACTTGCAGCTCCACTGGCTTCACCATCCTGCCCCAACAACATAAACAAAGCAAATTACCTGAGACTTGCAGACTGCCCTGGCCAGGACAGCAGAGTCTTCCTGCTTCTGCATAAGAGGAAGTATTTCCTGGTTTGCAAGGTGTGGTTGGGCAAAAGGAACAGCTCCTTTTCTTTAATTAATTTTGGTGCCATTTGTATCTGCACTTTCTTTTATAGTTTCAGGTGCATTAGTTATCAGGAATATCTGCTTCAAGGCATAAGCAGTCAAAGTTCTCAATCTGCCTTCCCCTGCCTCCTCTCCCAAAATAAGTGTGAGGCCTTTTCCCATTGGTGCTCCAGAGCAGATCTATTTTGATCACCAAAATATTAAACCCACAAACTCAGGGGAAGAAAGAAAAATAAATAAAAAAATAAAAGGCCTTTCAAATCAAGTGAATAAGCCAAGGGGGAAAAAATAGACTCAGTCCTTTCTCCTACCCATTTAATTAATAGCATTCCACTTCAGAAACGGCACACACAGAGCAGACCTCTCCGAGTGCCTGTTCACAGCTGAGCTCCTGCTGCTGCCCCTCTCCTGCCCTCCCTGCCAGAGGCCAGAGCTGGCAGTGCCCAAGGCAGGGTTCCCCACCCAGGCCTTGCTCCAGCCAAGTGTTTGAGCAGGCACATACTCCGGTGAAAGGAGCAGGACTGGTTGTGCTTCAAGATAAGATTGTCTGCCAGGGCTTTGTTGGAGGCAGCCTTGCAGATGTAAGAAGGAAAACAAGCTGTAAAGATGGCAAAAGGAGAAGGAAAAAAATGCCCCAAGGAAAGCAGCATTGGCAGGAGAGAAAGAGCTCCTCATCAGTGAAGGGCACAGTAAGACTGAGACAAACTTGCACAGCTCAAGTCATGTCCTGCATTAAGAACCCCTGTAGCCCCACTCACTTGTGTGTTCTGCACCTCCCTGGGCAGCCAGTGCTGGGACAGGGTGCCAGGGACCTTGCCAGGAGGTGGGACAGTCCACCCTCACCCCATGTTGCCTGCAAACTGTCCTGAACAAGCAGCTGGGACACTGGCTGTGAGGCCACCTGCAGCAGGGGCTGCTTTGCTCTTGGTGACACAAGAAACAAAACAAGCTGAGGGGCTACTGACCTGGGAAGTGTTTCACAGTGGCAGCAGGACAAGCATCTGGTGGCACAATCTGGAGGAGGATGATCAAATGCTGCTCCTACAGGAGAGGTGGCAGGTGAAGGATAGCCAGAAGAGCAGAGCCAGCCCAGCAGCCCCTGCTGCTCACAAACCAAGCACAACGCTCCTGCCATGTTTGCTTGTCCTGGTTGCTTGGTTGTTTTTCCAGATTTAGTTTCCTGTTGCATCCAAGGGTAAGGCCCCGTGTTCAGTCTGTCCCATGGATGCAGAAGGAGAATAAGGACCTTCACAGAGGGTCCATGGAGGCCCACCAATTCTTATAGATGAAGGTTTTACTCCTTGAATATCTTGCTTCAAGCAAGGCAAGGATTCAAGGGGAAATCCTAGTTCCAGTTTAGCTCAAGCTAGTTCTGTGCAGCCCAGCCTTTTGCATCCACCTGGCCTTATTTGGCACAGTTTCCTGGTTTGCACCTCTCCCCTTCCTTATGGCCCTTTCTCCACTGCTCCAGTTCACGACAACAGGAGGATGGAGTCTCCAGCTGGACAGTGAGGATGGGGTGAGGGCAGGGAGGCCAGGGACAGCTGAGTTTTGCATGTTGAGGTGGGAGACAGCACTGCACAGCATGTGGTTTTGGCTCTCCATGGTCTGGGGGCTAAAACCAGCACCTGCAGCCCCACAGAAGCCCTGCTGGGAGCACAGGGAGGAGCTGTGGGGTTGGAACTGGCACAGCCCTGTTGGAATTTAACTGACTGGTGATAAACTCAGTGAGCCAGACAAGACCCGAGACAAGATAATCCACACAGCTTCCTGCTGCGCTTTTTGGCCTGATGCATCTCCAAGTTAAACCAGCACCTTGTCCTCACAAGTGGCTGAGCTGTGGTTCCTGGCACGCACTGGACCTCGAGCACAGGAGCAGCAGGACCCAGCCAGAGGGTCCACAGCTGTGCCAGAGCACCCGTGGGCAGTTGCTCAGCCCCAGGGACCCGGGAATAGCAGGGTACTTACAGTGAGGCTGCTGCTTTGTGCCCTGAGGCTCGAGGTCTTTTCTTTTTCCAGAACAAGGAAAAGAGACTTGTGCTAAGTACCTCAGTTTGTTTAACCCACAGTACAGAAACAAAAGCCTGAGAGGTTCAAAGCTCCAGTGTTTATTCTATCAGGCTTATTTCTGGGCTAAATAAACCATCAAAATCTAAGTCTCCGCTGAAACCATCTAAACACGCTAGCTGAAGCTAATGAATAGTTAGTATTTGGCAAAGACAATGCATGAATCCATAATTATTGTAAGATGAGTCACCTGGAGAAACCAGAGCAGTAGCCAACAAGAAAACCCCTTTGAATAACTCATTGGGAATGAAGATGCCTAGAAACGTGCACATCAGCAACACCACATCCTCAGCCCTAGTGAGGCCAGAGGGGGGCAGCTCTGTGGGGGATGTTTCAGATCCCCATTGGTCACTGAGCGAGGACCCCATGCCAGTCTCACCAGAAGCCCATCCCTGCATACAAGGGCAGTCTGACATCCACATTCCCTCCGTGACTCATAGGATTGGACAAGTCAGGCTTTTGCAGACAACAGAAAAGATAAAAATCATATTGCTTGGGGGAGTGCCAAGCTATTATTTCACCCAATTAGAGTCTTGAACTGCTGAAAGTTAAAAGGATTTCCTCTGGAAAGAGAACATTCCCCAGCCAGAAAGTCTCCAGAAAGGTACGGGCGCAATAACTCCTGGCATTTGGTGTTAGGAAACAAGCGTCTAGACAAAGCCGCCTTCTTTTGATTTGTTTTTGATGACGTTTTTAAAAGATGCTGCAGTGCAGATCCTAGCACTCGAATTTCTGTTTTTACCCTCTGGATACCTGTGACAGCTTCACACATCCAGAACATGCTGGAAATGATTTCCACATCTTTGGTTGTTTTATTTAACCACCACAGCCTAGAAGCACTATACCCCCTGGGGTTCTAATGGATGGATAGTGCAATTTGCATGGATGCACTGTCAGGCAGGAGCAAGAGCTGGCTGCACCCATCCCCGCAGCTGAAACTGCCTCTTGGGGAAACCAAGTGAGGGTCTGGCCCCATGTCAGTCCTGCTTGAGAAGCCTCGGTTGATTTGAGGAGCACAAGGGACTCTTGCACAAGGGTCTCACAGGAACGTGCTCCTTCCTTAAAGACTCTCTGATGCCAAGGTTCAAATACCCCCTCATGCACTGCATGTGGCACACCTGGGTCTGGGCACAGGAGCCCTCTGTTGACATTCCTCACCTTGCCTGACACTTCCTTGCTGTGAACGGAGCAAAGCCACGGAGAACTGTACTAAGGGGAAAGTTTTTACCTTGTCCTGCTGTTCCCAGGTGGGCACGGGCAAGCTGGCCATGGGGAGGAAGCACCTTCCCCTGCCACAGCACTACCCGTGATTGCTTCAGCATGTTGCAATACACTGATTGAGTAACTGGAAATTATATGGCATTTATCTCTATCTGCAGTGTTGTGGTGTTACGTTCACAGCTGTCTGAACAGGAGCCTGTCTCCCATCCATGATCGCTTCCATTTTGCATGGCCTTGCTGATTCTGCAGCAGAGAGCAGCACTAAAGACTGAGATCAGCTTTTGGTGCTGCCCCCCACCCAATCAACCAGTGCCACACCACTTTTTAAAAATTCATTTTTAAATGTGCTTCTACATTGCTACAAAAACCTTTTTGCCATCCTGTAAAAGGAAATGTTTTGTGTTTTGGCACAGTGAGATTTAGTTCCTTTCCAAGAAGAGGGAATTTAGTGTGGCTGCCCTGAGACTGGCTGCAACTTTATCAAGAGAGATTTCATCATGGACTTAGACAACCTCACTCACAGCCATTGTGCTGTCAGAGGTTTCCTTCCTCTTCTTCACAACACTTCTACATCACATCCTATTTAGAGCTCTTACAGTGCTTCATAAATAATGCGATAATGAGAGCCCTGTGCACTTGTGGGATTTGGGAGGCATTATCTCAGTTTTTAAGAGGTGGAATATGAAGATCAGCGATTAAAGGTGGCAAGTCCAATGGGCTGTGATCCAAACGAGTTTTTCTAATTCATTCCCCTTACATTTGGAGCCCTTTCCTGGCTTGCACAGTCAGCCCAACTTTCCCACTTCTTCATCGTAGCACTTCAGTCCTGCCCCATCCTTTCTGTCCAGGGTAACTCACAAATTTTGCATCACAATCTGCCACTCAATGTATTGCTCTTGAAGTCTGTAGAGACAAAATTGCTGTTTCCATTGGCCAGTAACTGGGATGAGAAATTACACATCAGAAAATCTGTTGCAGATTAATATTGCTGAATACCTGGGAGTCATTGAACACAGATATGCTCAGTGCTGTAGGAGGAATAACCTTTTGCTTAAGAAGTACAGCAGAGTGCAAAGGATATGAAAAGAAAACAAAAGCTCAGAGCTAGGGCTCACCCTTGGAGGACAGGCACTCACTGCAGAAGCTCCTGGACTTCCAGCAGGGGCTAATTAAGCATAAGGAAGTGCAAGCATGGATGGAGCATTTGGCAGCACTCCATGCCAGCCAGAGGAGACAGCCTCCAGCTCAGGGCATCACCAGCTCTGTGGGGGCAAGGCTGACTGATGCTGAGGGCTGCACATCACACCCTGTGGCTGGAGAGGCACAGAGGCTGACCCTGACAACTCAGACAAGATTTAGATTCAAAATTTTAAGCTACTCCAAAGGACAACATGCTGCTGTGATTCTCCCAGAGAAAGACAGGAAGCTACTGCTGAGCTGTCTGTAGTTTATAATAAAATTATTATTTTTTCCAGAGAAAGTGAAGCCTTGCTGAAGGGCCACACAGGCACCAGGATGCGGCACAGACAGCAGGAAGTCGACTTGTGGGATTTTCCATGTGAAGAAATAGCTTGAGAGGGATGGGTGAGCTGAAGTTTTACCTGAAAAACGGCAGTGGTTCTGTCCCTCCACAGCAGGCAGGCTTTGTGACCCCTGAGCAGTTACCTCTGTGCCTCTACATCAGTCTCAGCAGGCACCTCTCACTGCAGGGACACACAAAATCTCAGGATAGCTGTGGAGAACTTCTCCACTCCAGAGCAGAAGGGCTGGTGCCTGGAGTGGTACATGGTGCCTGCCAATCTCATCCCATGGCCAGGGAAAACAGGGTCCCTCTCCTTGCCTTCTGATGCCCAACAAGAGCTGCTGCACATGGGCACGGACACAGGGAAGACATGCAGAGGATGTGTGTCTGTGGGTGGGAGGAACAATTTCAGGACGGCTGGAGCAAGCAGGATGCCTGCAGGCAGCAGGAGACGCCTGAAAGGAAGTGCACATCCATGGCCTGTAGGTGCTGGGGTGAGGTGGTGCTGCAGGACAGGGCTGCAGCAGTGCCCCACAATGTTCCCATGAAAACAACTCCTCATGCACAGGGAATGTTACCAGGCAAATCCCCAAGCAACAAACAAAACAAACAAAATCCCCAAACATCTGTAGTTTTCCAAAAGACTACAGTCTTAGCCTGAAGAAAACACTCATTTTCCTGACAAGGGCTTTCACAGTAGCAACTCAAAAAGCTGGATGATGTCTCTGGTGAGAGGGTACCCAGGCAGACAGTGAGCAGCCCCTGCACTCACTCATTCTGCAGAGCAGGGATGGGAGCATAATGCACAGCTGCTCAATTCCAAAGGAAAAGGAAAGAAAAGCAGAAAGCTCCACTCCAAAAAACCTAACCCAAATCAAAAGAAGCTCCCACCAAAATCCAAACCACTAATTTTGCCAGGTGCTTTTGCAGCTGACAGCCAGCATGGCTTTCCTTTTGGGACATTGTGAATGACAGGGAGAAGTAGGTAGGAGAACTCCAGGACCTCAGCCCAGAAGCTGCCAGGCCCATGTACTTCACAGAGCTGGTCCCCTCAGAGGGAACACAAGGTGTTGTCACCAGCACACACAGAGAGGCTGCACTGTCCCTGGGTGAGCACATGGCAGCTCCCTGAAGGCTGGGCTGGTGGTTGTGTCCCTGGCAGTGCAGTGGAGGCTGCGTGGAACCGCTTCCCCGGGCAGGGGCTGTAACTGCACAGTCCAGGGGCCTGTCAGCTATGAATTAAAATTACTGTGGGCTGTGAAGGAAGGCTGCCTGCCCCTCCAGCTCTCAGTCAAAATGAGAATAATTTTCAAAAGCTGAGTGAACACAGGCTATGTTATAGCCAACCATCCCTTTATAACACCCTCATTCACCCTGTTCTAGGCTTAGCCCTAGTTCATCAACCATCTTCCATTGCTAGCTTTGGCTTAGAGTAACCCCTATTGGTAAAATGCTTTAAGGATCCTATTATCAGTTTAGATTCTTCTGTTCCACAGGTCTTGCTGTTTTGCTTTAAATGCCATCATCAGCCTGGCTAACTCTTCTTTCTGCATTCAAAATACTCAAAGCCTCTATCCTTACTCTAATGTTAGGTTTGGGATTTTGGTTTTGCTTTTTATCAATAGACAAAAGTAAAAGATCCATTTTTGGATGAATCATTTCCCTTACAAAAACTAGTGACCCATGGTCCAGGCTCTACATACATGTTTTTGATGCACAATTGCTCCTTACAGGAGAGGCTGTACAAGCCTCGAATCTACTGTAAAAAGAAAAAGGTTTGGGTCTCAATTAAAGGCCTGTCACACTTCTTAGGCAAGAAGCACTTCTGTCCAAAGAGAGAGGAGTGTAGTATGTCCCAGTGATAACTGTGAGCTTTATTATTATTTTAAGGTGCAAGACTGTACACAAATGCCCAGACCATAGTTTGTGGAAAACCATGCATGAGCAAACCAATCTTATCTACTTGAACTGATAAGCAACTTGAAATGCAGTAACCTGGCTTGCAGTGACTGCAGTCTATCACCACTGTTTATTTTCACTGATCATATTTAGCACTTGAGCTGAATACACTTATCAGTGTTTCAGCAGCAGCCCTTTGGGATACGCGACTCTTTGTTTTGAAGATGAGGAGCTGAACCAGTTCAAACTAGAACCAGAGTACTTAATTTCCTTACCTGCTTAAAAGAGGTGATGGCAGATGAGTGTACTATGGTCTATCCAACACTGAAATTCTTCACATTTGCTTCATCTTCTCCACCCAGCATTTCTGGGTCACACACATTTTGAAAGAGAATAAAGTAGAAGCTCTACTTAATTGCATATTAAAAAATCAACATTCCCAGCACAGAAGCAGGAGAGGGAAAGACAAGCTGCTTCATGACTGAGCTCCAATGGACTGCCTTAGGAGATGGAAGCAGGCCCACACTGGACATTGGCTTGCAATGATAAACCACTAAAATATGCTACATAAGGAAAGAGGTGAATCTTATTCCCTTGTTATCAAAGGAATAAGCAAAAGGAAGGAAAAAGTGGCCATACAAAAGTAATTTCTCTCCATTTTGATCCCACTGATTAGACTTACTAAGCAACTGATGTTCACATAAATTTGCTGATTAGAGCAAATTATACAGGACAGTTTCTGAACAGCACATGCATAATTTATCTGATACTTTTGAAGAAGCAACTACATTAATAGTTCAGAGGAAATTGAACTTCATGTCTGGTAAGGACTCCTTTTTGAAAATGCATTTACAATAAAAAACCTAAAGGCACTAATAGTCAACTCTTCTATTTCATTACGAATATGTTTTAATACCTTTGCTGCCCATTTAAACATTTCAGCTTAAATTCATCTTACTTGTCTAGCAAAAAGCAAATTAACTGGAATAGTCGCAGTATTCCCAAGCAATCTCAATTAGAGCAGTTCAACTCACAGCAACCTTCCTGAGGGGAGAAAAAGGCAGTTCACACTCTTATACTGATAGAACAGTGCATTATTAACTTGTCACCAACCTCATCAGGGATGCACTGGCACCAACAGGCCACAAGCCACGGGCAGTTCAGCACCAAAGAGCTGCTCAGTAAGCTGTGTTCCAGAGAAAAACACCAGCTACACTGGCTGCAGTTACCAAGTGTTACGCAGCTGAAGACACTGATTTTTGTGTAGGTAATACTCTACCACTACACTTAGGAAAAAACAACTTCATGGTAATTAATAAACTGAGTGCTAAGCACAGTTTAAAAAAATGGTTGCCTTTTCTACCGTAAGAGCTTTAG
Organism: Rhipidura dahli; assembly: GCA_013399225.1. Classification (NCBI taxonomy): domain Eukaryota; kingdom Metazoa; phylum Chordata; class Aves; order Passeriformes; family Rhipiduridae; genus Rhipidura; species Rhipidura dahli. Next base: position 2,509,355 of record VXAC01002952.1, on the reverse strand, counting down.
AGCCTTGATCACATGCTGCTACTTCAGCACATCTGTATTCCCTCAAGAATGGCAGAATTAGCAAATGGCTGATTTCTGCTACTAATAAAACACTTGTCTTTTCTGCTTCATTATCAGATAGCTGAATAAGTAATTTTGCCTTGGGTTTGGTTGGTTGGGACTCTTTTTTTGTTGTTGTGGTTTTGGTTTGGTCTTTTTTTGGGGGGGAGGGGGATGGGGCTTGGTTTTTTTGTTTTGTTTTTAAATAAAGTGAGGGAAGTTGCTACAATCACCATGAAGCAATTTGAAAGCTACCTTGCATTTGTTCAAAACATGCATCTGAATTTTGCTGGCCAGTGCAGCAAAACTAAAACATTTGGAAGATGCTTAGAAGAGGCTTTATCAGGAGAACTACAGTGCAAACTCAATAACACACGTCAGCTGTTCAAAGCATCTTTGATATTATGCATAGATATTTGTCTCCATTTTTTGGAGAATTTAAGAATATTAAAACCTTTGAAATCTTTAGAGAATAAACTGCAACAGAACATTTACACATTTAGAACTTTAGAACCAATCAGTCATTTAAAACAATACATCTTAGTGCTGATAATGGCTAGAAAATTAGCAAGCAAGTTAAAAACCAGAGGCATAAAATCTCCATAAAAACGTTTTTATTCCTTATCAGTGGAGACTGGATGTGAAAAGAGGATCTATTCTGAGCTTTTAAACAAAAGAAACCAGTAATACTCCTAATTAGCAGAGACACCAGGGTGTCCTGTTCCAGGGAGAAGACAGCTATCAAACCCATCTCTTTGCCCTCCTGCAACACAGGGAAGTTGGTTTTCAGCAAGAGGCTAAACAAATTATGTTGAGAAATGCTACCCCAAAGCAGCTGTCCAAGGGCCAGTGTTTTCCCCTGCTCCTCATCAGTCTTCACCCTCATTTTTCACTTTCTTTTTTTTCTTCTTCTTTTTCTCTGTATTCTGCAAACAAACAAATGTTGCCATGAACAAAGCATCATGGAAAAGCAAAGCAACACGCGTAGCCGGGCAACAGAGCTCACAGCCAAAGCATCACTGCAGCTGCCCTGCTCAGCAGAGCACAACCCAAGAGATGTCCTTCCTCAGCTGCTAAAGGCACTGGCTGCTCACAGGGGCAGGGAGGCTGGGCCACACCTCAGCACTGCCTCCAGGGCACACACAGAGGGCAGAATATTAAACCCTGTGATAAGAACAGGACTTCAAAACTGAGCAAAAAGTTGGGTTTGGTCCCATCTGCTCTACTGTTGCTAGAAGACATCAAATCAGCAGTTACAGCCTCTGCTCCCTCCAAGTCCCAAAGTCAAGAGAGATGCCTGTGGATTGGCACCAAGGGACACTCTCCCCACTAGAAATGATGCAAAGAGAGAGAAGACTAGAGCTGGGGGTGGGCAGAGGACAGGAAGAGAATGGAGGCAATTGCAGTCACAAACTTCCCAGATCTTATTTTGTAATGCAGATCTCTTGGACATTACAGTGATAGATATCACAAAATAAAGTTACCAGAGCAAAACTATTTGCATGCCATAGCTTATATGTATAAGAATTTCTCCCCACCCCTCACTCTACATTCTGTTTTGGAGAGAACACATTCCCAAAAAGGATCAGGTAGCTGTGCAATTCTGCCTCACCTCAATTACAGGGCTGGTGGGGAGTTCCTCACTCAGTACCTCCTCTTCTTCAGCTTGCTTTTCCTTATCCTTTTTCTTTTTCTTCTTTTTGACAGGTTCACCATCTTCTACAGCTGTCCCTTCTGTACCACAGGAAAGACAAAACCAAAAGGCAGGCTGTCAGTGATTATGAGTGCAAAAGGGAAAGCTATGAGATGTCAGAGGATGCAATGACTCCTATTTACCCTCTGCCTTGCCCTTACCTGCATGTCTACTCCCCTGCTATAATCAAAATACACAACCATTTAAGACACGAGTGACAGTGTTCAAACAGCACTACTCACATCTCCTGGTGAATTCACATCACACTGTTCCTGTATGCTGCTCACAGAGTTTAAAACAAGCTTGCATGTTTTCATTTGTTTGCCAAGTTACCTTCAAGTACTCCATCAGAAAAGATACTGTCCACAGTTTGGCAAATATTTTTACCAGCCAACACAGAAGCAGCAAAAGGACCCTAAATCCCACCTTGGAAATGCATTTAGCCAGCAGTAGCTTGTTCACAACTGATTTCTCTAGCTTGATGTTGGAAATTTGTTAAGAAACAGAACAGTTTTCTTTACTGTTTAGACTGGCAAACACAAAGGTCTCAAGGCAATGTAAAGCATTTAATGCAGAAATGCTCTCCTGTCCTGGATGACAGGAATTATTTATAATATTATTTATACAAGCTGAGAGGAATGTCAATCCAGGGAAAGATTTACTAATGACCTTACAGTTACTTGTCAGAACTGTTCATCAACAGCTGCCCTATTTAATCACAGTGGTAACGGAACTGTGATTTACCACTCACTTCCTAGAATACATCCCACAGTCTTAGGAATTTCTAGGTAAAGAAACCAAGCAGAAATCATTACCAGGCTGACAGCCTATGCAGCAGCCAGGCTGCTACTGGAGCATACCCAAGTTAAATTTATTTGCACAGCTGAGTCAGTGCTGGATACCAAGTTTCACACAGTACTCCTGAGTAAGTTCATGATGTAGCAACCACTGTCCTTCAGCAGCTATAAAACTGATGCTGAAGCCAGTGGTGTTTGTGGGATGTACAGTTGCTACTGGAGGTATGACTCAAGATGACATTTTCTCACCATATGTCCCCCAAGGAAAGAATCTATTTCATCTTCAAGAACACTCACTCACCACTTACAAAAAGAATAAGTTCAATTACAAAAAAAGACCCAAACCACATAACCGCCTAACATCTTGATTGTACTTTGTCACAAGTTTAGTTCCTCAAGCCAGAAGAAGGATTACATGAGTCAAAAATACACTTCAAATTTTGCCTCTACCATTAGCTTCAGACAAAAAAGTTGGCTTCAGGGTAAAAGAATTCTAGACATGTCTACAGAATACAGCCAGCTAACACATGCAGTTTTCTGACACTAAAAAACATACCAGAAGCAAACCAGCAAAAGATTCCAGATAAAAAACCTGGTAGATATAACTTTGCATAGATTCTCCAATACACAAGTCACAGAGAACAGTGTGTGAGAGTAAGGCATTCAAAACAGGTATAAAAATAGGTGTCCTCACCTCCCTGTGTATGACATGGGAAATAAAATTAGCTGAAAAATAAGCATAAACCACATTAAAGCCATACAGTGTGGCAGGAGCGTACACATCGTATTTTGCCATGCAGCATGTTTTCACTCAGCTGGATTGGTAAGATAGGCATTTCCAAGAAAAATGTTGGGTGATAACCTTGAAAAAATAATTTCTTGTTATTACCCTATGTGTCATCAAGTCTGACACAGCAGGCAGTGGAACCTGTCACAATTTACAGTACTCACAGGCACTGTCACTTCTCACAGCAAGCAGCAGAGCCCTCCCTGAAGATTTCAGCTGCTGCCTTCCAGCAAAGCTCATCACAAGACTCCACATATTTGTACCTAGCCAGAATGAGGATAAAAGCTCCAGGGGTGCAATACTTCTGAGTCAATCAAGGCCAGTGGGGTTTCTTTGCCATATACAGCAGCTGACAAGGACACCAATAGCTCTGACTATCCAGGCACAGAGGCACTGAAAGCAGCACCCTGAAGAGCAGTTTGACTGGCAGCCCTGTGAGTGCTGGACATCACCAGCGGTAGTTCCACTCACCCATTTCTGCCTAAGCTTTTACACACAAGCCTGATGTCCTGATATACCCTCCCTCCTCCAGATGATGCTCCACAGGTACAGAATGAAGTCACAGTGCCTATCAATAAAGACATCCTGTCAAGCTGTTGCTATCATTTAAGGCTTTGTATCTTGCAGGGTTCACTCCATTAACTCCATTAATTTAAGGTATTTCTAAGAGATACCTTCCCAGGTCACCTACTGCTGCTACATCGTGATGCTAAACACAAGCTGAAGGCTTCCCTGGGGGCACTGCCTAAGCCCTGCTGGTGGTATGCATTCTGTCTGGCCACATCCAACTTCAGAGACCACAGTCACAAAAACACCTGCCCTATTTCCCTTCACCAACATGAAAACAGGTTTTAACAGACAGCTCTGTAAGTGGATTGTAACTTGTTTCAGGCACTACCCTTCCACCTGGTTTCTTGACAGGTGTAAAAGGTGAATGTGGTTTGAAGTCATATCTTAACCTCCAACCCCCTACCAGTTCCCACACAGTACTGCCATTAATGCATCCCAAACAGGGAGAGAGAAAACACCACGCATCTTATCTTGCAGTAACATTTACACTTTGGGCTGGCATAATGCAGAATACCACCCCCCTTTACAACAGATATTAAAGCAATGGTTTGACAACACTTTTCAGTGGCAGCTTCACAACTCCCTCCTATCCTTTACCTTTGTCTTGCAATACAAACCAAGTAAAAAATTTTGGCTGAAAAATGCCTTTTTTTCTGGGACTACTTTTCCACCAGCCCCATTTATCATGCAGCTGCACAAACAGCATGAGGAAGGAGGGGGCAGAGACTTCTTTCACAACACACTGTCTGGATCTGTTATCTCTGACCAGGCAAAAGCTGAATAGAGCACTGCAGCAAAAAACAACAGAGCCAAGAACAGCAGGCATTAAAGGCTCATATGCATATTCAAGTGGACATTCAACATAATGCGGGGACCTCCTCTGCACTCTTCTGTGAATCATGGGATTACTTGCTGAACTACTCTACCTTTTAGGACCACCAAGCCCCCTCTAGGACACTGTGCAATAATAGAAATCATGCTGGAAAATAGCAAGGCTGTGGTCTGTCTAGCAGGTGTCAGGGAAATCCATGCACCCATGCTGGGTGCTCAAATACAATTTGCAAATATGAGGCAGTGCTATTTTTAAAGGGTACAAGAGGACAGGCTGAAGGGATTAGTTCTGCATACAGGTGACACAGGATGAATAAACTCTGGAAACATTTATTCTGTAGTCTGAAGCAACTGGTATAGTTGGCACTAATGGCCAGGCAGTCATATAAAACAAGCCAGCAGATACAAAGAACAGGGAACAAGCAGGAGCTGTTAACCACACATCTGAAGCTTGTACTTCAGGTTTGGGGAAATTTAAAAAAACAACCAGCCAAACAACACAGGTTTCAGTAGCCCATGAGTATTCTGGACACTATCTCCAGCTCAAGGGTACCTGCTATGCTCCACCCAAGACCCAAACCTGGAAAAATCAGTGCTCAATACAGCAAATGAAGTAAACACAAGCAGGTTTGTGTACAAAAGCACAAACCATTGAATAATGTAACTATAAACAGAAATATCCTCCTCAGACTACGAAAGAACAGGCTGGAAATCAACGTAATATTTCACCTGCAACGAGCTCCTGCCTGTGAGATGTCACTCTTGCTTTGATAATGCAAGGGAAGCCCAAGGGAACAATTCTGGCTACAGCAAAGGAAGTTTGTTCAAAAGATAATCAAAAGCAGTAGCTGTGAGAACACACCTGCATTCTCCAAAAGCAAATGGGCACAGTTCAAGCCTCCAAAGTACTCATGTCCTTTTCTCATTATGATAAGTGTAAGAGAACAAGCTGGGGCACAGACCTCAGCTTAACAGCACAAAGGATTCTCCCTCCAGTGTAATTTTACTTCTCATCTAAGTTTAGGTTCCTGCAAGTTGCTCCCTCCATGTACAGAAACACCATGAACTAAGTGGTGACTAGAATGATCCCACCTCAGGCCTGAGCCTGAAGAGGTACTGAACCAGCAGATCTACACTCTGATCCCCTGGAACAGAGCAGCAAAGAAGGCAGAAAGGGAAGGCTCTGACAACCCTCACCTGCTGCAGGCACGGGTAGTTGGCAAAACCTGTGAGTAGCTCATGCCCAGATCTGGCTCTGGATCTCACAAGAAGTGACTTTAAATCATCTTTTTTCTCTTTTTTCCTCCTCCCAAGTTACACACTGGTGAGAAGAGAATGTTTCTTAAAATGAACCATAATGTTAAACTAATTATGTTGCAGTTGCAGTTCAAAATCTTCCTTCACACAGTAACTTATCACAGAAGGAAAGTGTGGCCATAGTTCAGTTTTAGCTCCCCAGAGAATAACAATTGTTCACATATTACGTAAATTCAGACAGAAATTTCCAACTGTGATTTCATGTCAAATTCTGACCTTTTTATATGTTGAAACATGCCAGAAACCATTTCTAAACAGAATAAAATAGTATTCTTGAAAGAAAATAGGGCAAGTTCTGGTTTTACAGAGAGCAGCTTTTCTGTCTTCAAGATACTTAAATACAAACCTGCTGAGCAATAAATTCTGCAAGAACATGAGCAGAGTTTTGTTTTTAAACATTCTTACATGTTTATAGCTGTTTGTGAGTTGACTGCAGCCTGGTGTCAGTCTATAAGGGATTGTTTCCTTTTTTAAATACACTGCCATGCCCAAGGAGAACACCCAGCTACTGTGGCTGCCTGTAAATGCTGAGCCCCACTGCACGATGCAAATGGTGACGTGGCAGCAGCACAGGTACCCCAACCAACCTTTCATGGCTGCTTTGAACTTCTTTGCTTTCACTGCAGTCTCTGTGTCTGGTTCGTCCACCTCCTGAATTTTGCGCTTCTTGGAAACAACAGGAAGTGTTGAGTCACCCGAGGGGTCAAATACTTTTATTTCACTGTAATGAAGAAAAAAGTCAGTTTATGTATTAAGAAGAGCAAACCTTCAGGTAAGATCCTGCAGTTGAACATCAACTTTCCAACACAACCTACCAAGAATATCTGAAAATCAATCTTGCTCAGCTAGCAAAGCATCTACAGCTAGTGAGGCCCTTCCTCCAAGACACAGTGGGTTTATCAGTAATAATGACTACAGAAGAGATACCCCACAAAGTACAGCTCTCTGATCTGAAAAGAAGATACCAGTTAACTAAGAGTTTGATCCTGGTTTATACCTGTTCAAGACTCTCTACAGACCACTTGAATTACCCATTAAATTGATCTGTCTGATGCTGAAAGCCTATCCAGCATAGCTATATGGTCACAAGCACCCAGCTCCCCACCATTTGGTGTATTGTTTTCTATTTGGTTTATCACCCTGTAATTGTACCCAAGGGCTAATAATACATACACACAAACACACAGAGAGCACTACAAGTAGCTTTACGTCTGCTTTTTCTACACTGCCTCTCCAACATTACACTGACAGGGCAAACTCACAAAGCAGGGCAATGTTATGGCTCATTGCTGTACCACCAGTATCACTGACTTTATGGGACATTAAAATATCTAATGTGTGTCTGAAACTGCCTCTCCTCAGTTACTGTGTGCTCATTTGTTCAGTCCCAAACTCCTCTGTAAAGAACTGGCTGCCCTGAAATCCAGTGTTCTTTAACTAGAACTTGCAAGGAGCAACTGAATCATCAAATAGCAACAAAGCAGGTCTTTTTCTTCTCATGAACAGAATTCCTATTGAAGAAAAAGGGAGTTTTAAAAACACCTAAGTCAAAAATATTTCCTCCTCAGCCACACAATGAACATCTGAGCTTTTCTAAAATAGGAATCTGAAGCAGCTACCTTGCACAGGTTATAAAAGCAACTGAGGCTGAGTGACTGTGCTGGAAAGCATGTGGTAATGCCAGCAGTCAGTACCATCAACTCATGCTCTAAGCATGGGAAATTATTCTTATGGGTTTTAACACTGCATATTGGTTCATAGGAATTCATTACACAGCCTTTTGCAAACAGTGGACTCTGCTTCAGTTAAACCCAAGTAAGAGCTCACTGGCTTCCCTGTCATTGCCATGATATTGCTGCTAATTAAAAACCAAAACGACAAAACCGTAAATAAAGACAAATACAGCATCTTTTGCATCTTATTTGGAAAGCATACAGAAATGTTTCACTTGAACCTCATCTCTAAAAACTACCTTGTATTTAACTTGTGATACATTAATTTGATTTAGCTAATTCATACAGAATCCATGGTTCCACACAAGACTAACATTCTTGCCAATCTCCTTAAAACACTATTTTAGCCCTTCTAACATCCCCATGGAGCACTACTGCCATTTTTGTACTACAAGGACAATTTGACAAGCACTGAGTTAGTTTCCCTTTTAGGCAGCCAGACTATGCCAAACAGCCAGGAACTATCTTCAGATTCTCCCCAAGCCTAGACATGTTTGCAAAGCATGTCTAACAGCAGAAACACATCCTGGCAGGAGTTCATGATTCCTCATTTCAAGAGGTCAAACCCCAGCATCTCTGTTGTCTCTGTAACACCCTCCTCTCCTCTCTCAGCTCCTGCCTCCTGACATGCCCTGATGCTTCATTTACTGACTGACACTGTCTGCAAAAGCTGCTCCAGAAATCACAGCCGTCACTACACTTGGAAATGCCTGGCATATGGAAATTAAACTCACAGCTAAGCTCCAGTAAGATGTTTGGGAGCTGCAGATGGGTGCAGTAGTGCTTATTTTTTCCTCACAGAATGAGCACTGAGCCCTGGCATTGCTGAGGTCTTCCCCTCTTTACACCAAAGGCTCAGCAAAATAAGCAGGCCGAGCTAAGCAAGAAGCCTGCAGCCAAATTAAACCCAGATGTCACAGCACAGACTAATAATACCCTGTTCAAATCCTCAGATGTTCAGCTGTCCCAGTTGCAATTTACAGTGTAACTCTGGGCACCAGAAACTGTTCTAACAGTGTCCAGAGTACACACAGACCTTATCTATGGCTTAAAACGTGGTACTCATTACATACAAAACCTAAACAAGAAGATGAAGCTTTGCTCAAAACAAGTGGTGCCTGATTTCTTTCCTTTTTTTAAAAATAAGATGGCTAAATAAGACTCTAGGACAGCTCCCATGTCAAAGAAATTAATTTAAATCTGATTTTCTCCAATTTATTTCATTCAGAATTGTAATAAATAAAGCTGCTATATTAAGACCCAGCTTTTTGGGGTGCTGCTGGTAGCACCTAAAGTACTTGCTATCTGATGATGTCAGTAATTCACTATTAGAAAACCTGGGAAAAAGGAAATTCTTATTAGCAACAGAACTTATTATCAGTGTTTTAAAAACACAGAAACTGTTTTCTGGATCTTGAGTCAACTCAGCCCACAACCAAAAAGCTTTACAGAAATAAAAACATGGAGTTATTTTTACTCAGCCAAGCTGAAAGGAAGAACTATTCACCTCTTGTTTTGATACTTGTCTGTCTTGGCCAAGGCTTTTCCAGTGCCACTTATTCTTCTTATCTACAAGAAAATTTTAGATATGGGAAATTACTCATAATGAAAAGAATTCACAACACAAGTTCTACAGCTCTTGAAAGGAATTAAAAATGGAAAGACAGACATGTATTGTGGGCCAGGCTCTTGTGTACCTGCACCAGTTTTACACCTGAGTGTAGAGTAGTGATAGGGAGTATAACTGAGGTGAGAAAGGCTGAGGTGAGAATGGCCTTCCTAATGCTCCTCTTCAAGAGCCCAATTCAAGTAAGGGGCATCTTCTACTGGATCAAATATACCACAGACACATGACATAACACTGTACCCTCCAAATTCCCAAAAGCAGCTCAAATTTGTGCACTTTTTTTCTTTGGCAAGAATAACTGCAGGTCAGGGCAGGTATCACCCTACAGCTGGCAAAAAGGCAACCTTAAAACCACAACACAGGCCCCAAACTAAATGAAATGTGTACTTGTCAGGTGATTGGTTTGTCTTTTGCTGTTGACAGGCCTCCTTGCCTCTGTTCCGATGGGAAGTTTCACCTCCCATGAAGAGAGTGGGCAGGTTTTTCTGGATTTTTCTTCTCTGTTCTAGTGATGTTCTAGTGTTACTAGAGCACTGGCATCAGATGTAGCTTGGAAGGCTGAACCTAGTTGTCATTTACAAGACCACAAGCAGCAGGCATGCCACCCTAAAAGAGAAAAGGGACCTTACATTCTCCTGATAGCAACATGGAAGGAACAGCAGGTGTGGAGAGCCCAGATATGCATCAGGTGGTGGGAGGGTAATGCAGCAGTTTGCAGAATAACATCTTGCTTTAGCTACAGAGAAAGCTCCCTAAGACTAAGCACCACCAGTGTCCAGATTCTGGGGAACCAGGGTGGAAAATGTGAGGTGTGAGAAAACACAAATACTCCTTCTGAAGTAAAGAGAAAGAAACTATGAAGTAATAAGCCTGTTTTTGCAATTCACAGAGATGTAGGGAATGTAAAGGAATGATCTTATCATCTTGTTCACTATCAAGATTTTTCAGTATAATATAAATGAAGACAGCCCTGTAAACAAGAATGGCTGACACACAAATGCCTGCAGCCAACTTACACACTTCCCTTGGCCATTCCAGCCAAAGGTGGGAGAAACTGCAGGGTAAGAGTGACACAGTACTGAGTGACAAGAGTCAAAAAGCAGCGTGTCAGAAAATCCTATCCTGAACAAGAATGTCAGCTTCATGCAGTTCTCTGCAAGACTTACCCCTCTCTCCTCCAAAAGCCTCAGTCTTGTCTCTACTTTCAGTCTGTTCTCAGCTCCCATTTCAGCACTGGTGTTCTCTCCGAGGGCATCATAACGAATAGTCAAGGCAGTCTTTGCTGCCAGCATTCGAGAAATCTGGAAAAGCCAAAAATAATTTTAAAAGCTGCTAAGACTTAACATAAGGCAGTGATTCACTCTGATCTGGAAACCATACCCACATACAAAAGAACAAAGTAACCATCTACTAGCAGTGTTTAGTCCAAAAAATAATTAGTGTCTCGTTCCTTCAACACTGAAATACTGTTAATGTAACATCTTATTTCCTTGATAAACAGAGGGAAATGTCTGAGACAGCAAGTCAGTAATACATATTCTACTCTACCCCAACCTTTAGATAAGGTTACTTTGAGGTGTAATTTCCAGCATTTTCCACAATTCAAACACATATTTATCCACCTGCACTACGGAAGACTAAGCTTTAGAACCAAGCTATAAGTTACTTTAGCACTAAGAGTCCAATTTTCAAGGAGGACTAAAGCCTTTAACACATTAATTTACTATCACATAGAAGAAAGTAGGAACATAGCCCTTGAGAAAGCCAGTGTTACATCCTAGCTCAGCAGGAATACACCTGTTATTGCTCAGGTATGTCAAATGGGCAATCCCATTCACTTTTTTGGAACAGGAGTGAACGATATTCAAAGGTTTGTGGGACAGTGGTATTTTCCATGGAACCACAAAGCAATACATTAAAGCAAGCCATGGAAAGTGCCTCACTGTGAAGTTCAAGCCATCATGAAGCTCAAAATATTCATGCCTTGGAAAAAGCCAAGCTAGCACAGGACTCTGCAACTTACCTTTCCTTTATTTTTGGTATTGCTTTGTCCCACCAGGGAGGCATGATAGATAAGGCCAAACTTAGGTGTGTCCCTTTTAGTCTTCAGTGCTCTGAAGAGTGCCTTCTCTGCACCCAGTAACTGAACTGTTGAAGCTGGATGTTTTGCCAGATTCAGGAGGGAACCTAGAAAGAGGTGACACAGCAAGAGTAATTTGTCAGAGCAGCTCTCAGAGGAGCAGCTAGGCTAGATACCTGCTTTTGAATAGTGTAAGAAGCTCAGAGCCATCTACTTTCATGAGAGCTGTTCCCCATTTGTTTCCTGAAGGACAGGTAAACCATTTCAGTCCTTCATGCCTCAACTGTCTTGGTTTGATTTGAGCATCAGGAAAGAAGGCTGACTCAATAAAACATATTCCACTGGAATAATGCCTACTCCTGACAGTCTGACAGCAAGAATATTTCATCACAGAATTGCAGCACAGATAACTAAAATAAGGCTGCTATCTTGAGCCAGTGTGACTATAAATGCTCAGTGTTGGTTTTTAAACTCGGAAGTGACTGAACTGTCAGCAGGAGGCTCAGTAAGTGTCTCAGAAGAGGTAGTGACTTAAGTTGCCCTCATATTCCAGAAAGAATTCAGGCCAACTGAGAACTTCATCATCACAGACTACTACCAAGCTCATGCTGGTATTCTCAAGATTCCTGAAGTGCTGCCTTTGCCCCATTTACCACAATATGTTCACCAGGCCTTACATAATGCTTGTAGCTGACCAGCTCCTCAGAGAAAACCTCTGATGGGGTCACCTATGATTTATTTACACTGATCACTGTAACCCACCTGCATGAGCAATGAGCCTTGCTCCCACCAGTTCTCCCACCATGACAGTGAGGTTGGGAGCAATGGCCATCATTCTGTTCTTCAGGTAGTCATAGAGCTGTGTCCGATACTCAGAGATTTCAATCACCTGCCACAGACAGAGTTCGGGGACAGGAGTCAGTATTAGTCAGTATTAGCTGACCAAAAAAGAGTAACAGACAAATATACTGACATGAGGAAGTGCTGAGAATTCCAATGTAGGAGACTAACAAATTGCAAAATGAAAACAGCCAAGAGCCAGAGTTACAGGAAGCTTTATACGGGGCATATTCCCAGAGCAGAGCTCCATCCACAAAGTATATTGGATCTGTACTGCTTATTCCCTTATGCAACTTATTTTCTCAGCAAAACTTCTGATAAAGGAGCTGACAACATGCCAAAGACAGTGAAGCAGGACAAAAATACTTAGTAAGGACATTTTCTTTAGGACAAAACCCTGGAACATTCAGTTTTCATATAAATCTTTGCCACCATTCTCTTGAAATGGGACAAATGCTCTTTACTTGTTCTATATAAATACACACAATTAGAATGCACATAAAAAAGCAGCCTGGTCTAGACCAAGAACAGGAACTCCTAACCCTGCCACTCCCTGGTAAAGTCACAAAGGGATCCAACTGGCATGACTGAAGTCAGAGGGTGTTTGCTCACACACAGCCCAGACGAGAGCAGGGTAGGACACATAATTCTTTTGGGGCTTCAGTGCTCCATTTTTAACCCAGGGTTTATAACCCAGCTTCCACAGTGACAGATTAAAAAGAGGCTATATAATGTCATTTTCTCAAATACTTAAATGCACAATGACAGCAAAATTCCTCCCAAAAGTAAGACTGCTGCTTTCAGAAGGCCTTGTGCACACATCAACAGCCTGAGATGGCTCAGATGAGGCAGTGACTGAGCACCCTCATGTCACAACATCAGGAAAGCAACAATCATCACTGCCATCACAAGTGTCAGCACTGCCCTGGGAAAAGCTCTCCTTGGCAGAAGTGGCTCTGAAACGGCTGAAATAGAGTCCTACTCCCATCCCTCTGTGTGTACATACCTGATCACAGAGATGGATTATGTTGTTTATGTCTTCTTCTGATACTTCTGTCCCCATGGAAATCTCAGCGGCAGCCTTCACATCCTCCTCAATCTCCTCTGGTAGGATGTCAGAAACATCGGAGGAAGCAAAATTGCTTCTGTCTCCTGTAGGGGACAGATTAAAGTATGTTTGTGCTGGGGGTGAGATGAACGAGTAAAAAAAGCACAGAAACAGATGAAGATAAAAGGCCAAAATAAAAACAGTGAGTCAAATCTGCCATCATGCTATTCTGAATTCCTAAAATGTGTATCAGTGTTCTGACTCTATGTTTATACCAGCTAGGAATGGTTGGAAACATTAAATTTGAAACTAGAGAAAAAACCCAGGAAGCCCATGTTCTGTAACACTGCATAGTTCACCTTTTTAGTAGCGGCTTGCTGCAAAATCTTCAGTCACAGTATTACAAGAAAAGAATTCTAGGAAGCAGGCACTTACCACTAACCAAATCTATTTAATTGTCTCTACAGTTGGAGGAAAAAAGCTCCCTCAAAACCACAACTCTCTCTCTGGACTGCATACTTCATTATTACAAAAAAACAACCAACCAGAAAAAAAAATCATCAATATACAAAGCACATGAGCCCAAGAGGTGAGGCAAGTGTCCAAAATATACTTGTCATTCTTTCTGCTCTTATGAATAATTCTAGCAGCTGCTCCCTCCAAGAACATCCAGAGACAGGCAACACTTCTCTTCACATCAGTTTTTTAGTAGCTGATTTCCAAGCTGGTCTGCTGACTGTGATTCTAAGAAGATGCGCTGGTGGTCCATGAAGGACTGGTTGGTGACGTGACATCAGCTTTCACTTCTTCAGCTTCCAAATGGCAAATTGCATCAACATCCAGATGCAAACACACCCTCCTTTTCTCCCTCCCTATGCACGCTGCAGCTCAGGCAGCATTGCTCAGGGTGATGGATGAGCAGCTGGATGAGCAGGTCTCACAGCAGTGCCACTCAGGCCTGCCCAGGGCCTCGCAGCAGGCTCGGCTGCCCGGGGCACTCACCCACTTTGCGCACACATTTGCAGTACGTGAGGTTGTCGGTGACGATCTTGCCCAGCTCAGGGAAGTGCCAGCCGTACCACTCCCGGCAGCGCATGATGTAGTTGTTCAGTTCTTTGTCCAAGTCATCAAGAAGCGCTAAAAGAAAGAAGGATGGAGTTCTTTTTCTAAAAGGGTAACCTAAAAATGTGATACTCTCAAACCAACAGATTTTAATAGGGAGACAAACTGAAGTATTTCACTCTATAAACTGCAGTACACTAGAAGTCTTTACTTTTCAGAGAACTGTGTAATACCAGGCACAAAACTATAGAAATGTTAGAATTGCCTGAGTGTGGCCTTGAAGTTTTATCACTGGGACTGTCTAAGACAAACTCCCTAACAGCTGCAAAGCACACTCCCCTAGAAGGAGAGCAGCAGCCAGTCAGCCAAAGTGCTACACACAAGGTTGATGTAAAACATAGTCATCCAAAAAACTTTAAGGAAAAAATGTTTTAATGGTAACAAACTGATCTTGTATTCCATTATTTGATTTAAAAGGTCAAGCCTTTTAGTTGCTGTTATAATATAAATATACCAGACACAAAGCCAACGGGCCCACCATTTACCAGATATGACAAATAACCCGATTTATAATGCATTGGAGTAGAGCACCTACAGCATATATTGCTAGAGAGCCCGAGGCTAAACTATTTCCTGCTAACGCAATACCAACATTCCCATCTGTTGTCTCAGTGGTAGTGACGAAGGAACTGAATTACATCATTAATTTCAGTTTAACTATGTTTCATCATTGGCAACAGTCTGGGAATTAATATTCCAAACAGGATTCCTCAACACTGCTTCACAGCAAGCGTGCAGATTATGATGTGTATGTCTTCAAGGAAAAACTAGGAATAGGCTTTCTTAGCTGCTTTAACAGTTTCGGTCTGTTTTCCATTTAGAGAGCAAGGACACAAAATGCAGCATTACACACTGCATTGTGTTTTACATGCCTAACCTAAGAGTCTATTTGTACATTGCCCTCTATGCAAGATACCATCCAAATGATGGGTCAGAAAATGCTGTCCTGTGGGGCCCATTTTCCCAGCACCATTCAGAAGGGAGGTGTGTTGGGGAGGAAAACCCTTAGAGGACTGAACTAACACTGCCTGTAGCTCAGCTGATTTCTATGCTAAGAAAAAGTGCATACCATTTTATTGTATGGCCCTAAAAATGTTCTTGCTTGTGGAAAACCCTAATGAGAAAACACACTATGCCCAGCTGAACATCAGCATCCAATTTACTAAGACATCCTAGGAGAAAATTGACAGCAATACTTTTCTTTAGCCAATGTAAAGAAGATAGCTATCCTAAGCCAAATCCATTAATAATTTAAGCTCCAAATATACTTACAAATTGCTTGGATAATCATGGTATCTACTTTGTCTGGGCTGAATTTCAACTTGTATCGGGAAAGGCTGAGGAGACAGAAATACAGTTTCATCAGCATCCTGACATCCTGTTGCAGAATATGCCCCACCTGTTCCTTTTTAACACAAATACACTTGCCCACAGGTTCATTCAAACCAAGCTCAGTTCTGTGCCACTCACTGCTCTCAGCTGTGGCCAGGAGCCACACTGACAAAAGCTTCACAACAGCCCTGACATGTGTCCACTCCCACAGCCTGTGACCAGGGTGAAAGGGAAAGTTAAGATTATTTGTACCACCTGCAGCACACTGAACAAAGTCCTGTGGCAGGGAATTGGCTCTTGGGTTTTTCTGCATGGTTCCACACAAAAAGTATTTGTCAACAGTACTTCCAGTTGGGCAGCAGCTGGAGGCAATCCACAAAACTGCACCTCCCCAGCAGCAAATACCAACAATGCTACTGTGAAGCAACAAAAAAAACTTCCTGGAACAGACTCTCACTGTCTGAGAAAGCCCATTACCATCTAGCTTTAATGTTATGTTAACAATTTCCCTATATGCTACAGTGAAAGACACTTGGTATCAGTGAGGATTTGCATCTTAAAAGTCCTTTTTCAATATTAATGCCCATTTTCTAAGCAAACACATATTTTTAAGGAATTAGCTACAGCAAAGCATTTCTCTAACTTGCCAGTGGCTTGTGACAGGACAAGCTCAGGTCAGAATATGGATTAAAAAGTTACTTGCTAATGGATACTTGATCCCATGGTGATCCAACAACTTTGTAATTAACTACTCCACTAAATCTGAAAAGCAGCAAGAGCAATGTGGGAAGATCAACTCTGCCTTTAATATCTGCATTATCTATTATATGAGTATTTATTCTGGTGCAAATCAGCAAATTGTGGTCTCCACCTTGTCTCTTCATGGCAATGGAGCTTTAAATTACTCCCCTGACTGCTCCAGAGACACTCCAGATGAAATCCTGAGGTATATAACATGAAAAGAAACGCCATCAACTTCGACTTTGGGTGAAGATGAAGCCATACAATAAAGGGTGAATGAAAACTGGAAAACCCTTCCTTTCTAAGACAACATTTCAGATACAAAAGTATCTTGACTTACACAGTATGAGACCACGCCACATATTCAGAGACACTTCAAGCAACACAGCCCAGCCAGGGACACAAGCATGAGGCAGACATGGGATGAAACAGAGCTGTTGTAGGAACTCACCTGTGTGCCAGACCCAGGCACATAGCTGCCATCTCTCGAGAAGGGAGGCCTGTTATGAGCCCTTCAATCTGTGAGCGAATTCCTCTCATTAGCTCTGTAACCATTGGGCTGTGTATACAGCTCAAATTCAGCTTCTCCTGCAGGGTGGAAATCAATGGTCCAAAGTCAGGCACGACACAACATTCCTCTGAAGTCCTTCTCCCAGCAGCCTTACATCATTGTAACTGATTTTCCCACCACAATCCCGTGATCACATAAGTTTCATCCATTTTTGATGCTCAAGGCAGTGGCACCCCCAGTTCCCCACACAGTTAATATTCCACTTTGAAGACCAGATTTATAATTAATGCTCTGTCTGCTATGTAGAACATTCAACTTAAGATTCAATATTTTGAAGTTTACTAGAAACAGTTTGGGCCACAGAAAGAAAATTCAGAGGTAGAGGGTTGGGGGCTTTGTGTCTTTTTCAGAGAACAAGACTGAATAATTAGTTCAAAGTCTTCGCTATTATTCACTTTAACATTAAACCCTCATTTTGCAGCCTACACAGAATAAAGTTCAGTTGAACAGGGAGCAATCAGACATGAGATGGGAAACTGGTGTTTGACACCTAGGAGACACTGGAAAAGGCAGTCCCCCTCCACTGAACCTCCTTCCTCTGGCATGCAAGGACTAAGGGGGTGCACAGCTGCCTGCAGACTGAGGAAGGCACAACAATGCCCACTCCCAACAGGACAATAAGTCAGCACCCTACTGTTGCTGCATCTCCTAGTGAGGAATATGTGTCTGCCTGGCTCAGGTTTTTTGTTTGGTTTTTCCCCCCATTTTTTCTGGACTGGATCATTATGAAAATTAAGTTTTTTAACTTGCTGGGTTTCTAACCAATATTTAAGAGAGAAATCAAGCAAACCCAAACACCTCACTGCATTCTTACCATATCCCTCACCTTTATACTCAAGACAACATCTTCCCTGTACACATACTAGGATTAACTATCCTCTATGCTGCAAACACAGCCCTGGCACCATAATCCATTGCCAGTAACTGCAAAACCTCTGGAATCTGACTACAGCATCTCAGAAGCATGAAACAAAAGGAAAACCAGCAAAATCAGTTGTCACCTTTATAACACCTCCAAGTTTGGCATCTGCCACAGCCAACTGCTCATGGGCATCTTTTGCCACTATCTTCTTGAGAATCTTCTTCAAGTTCTTGCTGAGCTTGCCTTCTACAAGAGCTGTAGATGCTGTATAAAACAAGAAGACCAAAGATGCAGTTTCTTTCCCCTCCTAAAACCTGTAAAAATATTACTCCTAAATTTCATGTATTTATTTTAACTGCCCACAGTAGCTCTAGTCTGAGCTGCAATACTACTTCACCATGCAACAGCTAAAAATCGAAACAGAAGACAATGATATACTTCCTCCTCTGAAGGCCTAAATCAAAAACCCTTCTCCCAGTTGCCTCTCCTTTCTCCATATGTTTTTCAGTTCTATTTTTGCCAATTCTGTTTAAGGATCTCTACAAACAGTATGCCATATGCTTTAGATGCATGTTTAACATTTCCAACGGCAAAGTTATATGGGAGTATTTTGTGTAACATTTAATTAACCAACCATTTGCCAGGTCCCTTAGGCAGCAACCATGATATCCTAAATTGAGTAATGGCTTATTTGCATCCTGTGGTGATGATAATGTACTATCTAAAGCCCCAGGAATGCTGCCAAACTGGACAGTCAGACAGACCCTTTTAATACAGCATGCAGACAGGAGAATCTTTAAAGGATGTCCTTCATTCTCAAATATTAATAGATCTGTAAAAGCTTTACAATCCCACACAATGTATTTTAAGCAGGCACTTATAAAAACCCTCTTTGAGGATCAGCTCTGTGCTCCACTGAACTTCTGTGATTTATACATCTTCATCACAGTAACAGAGCAGCAGTGATTTTTGGTTTCCAGAACCTAATGACATGTAAGAGTAAAATCTAAATGCTGTGCTGAGTTTCCTCTCAACCCTTCTACAATGCAGATAATTTTCCACCCTGCAAGCTGGCCAATAGCACCTAACCCACTTAAAACAGTCACATACATAGTCTTCCCTTCAAAATAAATGGGACATAAGCAGTCTAAAACCTCTCTACTTCACAGAAAAGTCAACTTGAAGCAAAGTAGAAGGTGGCTTTGGATTTTTTGTTACTTTTTTTTTTTTTTTAAAATCAACCTAACTATAAATGAACTGTATCCAAACCTATGCAAAATCAACATAATCCAAAAAATGTGCCATGGAGAAGAACAATCAAAAGCTTCAACTTCAGTTCTTTTACTTGCATTTCATGTTTGATGGGAGTGTCTTTTTCTTGCTTCTTTTATAAGCTATCCCACCGCATCAGAAAATGAAGAACTGCTCTTTAGTTATAAATGTGACCTGAAACAGTCACCTACCGATGTCATACAACACATTCAGCAGTAATTGTCCACTGTTTCTGAATTATCACCTAGAATTCCTACCATTTCTGTTCAAACCGGGCCACAGCATCAAGCACTTAAGTGTAGAATTAGTAAAAATTATTGAATGTAAGGCTTTCCATTTTATTTAAACTCCTGAATTTAAGAGGAACACAGACCTTTTTTTAGGCTGAAAACTACAGGCATAATATGTGTCCACAAAACCCATGTGGTTGTAATAATGAATGCTCTCTAATACCTGTCTGTTGTCTCAGTGGTAGTGACGAAATGTTGACTCAAATCAGTGATATTCAGCTTCAACAAAATGCATCATTGACAACAGACAGGCTACATGTATCAGTCACCACTTACACAGCGCTCATTTGTAAGCTGCTTGGGAAATATGCACTGAAGGCAAAAACTAGACTTTATTGTACTGTACTATAGACTGGATAGGTGGCCTCATAACCATCAAAACCAGCTCACTTAAAAAAACCCTGCAATTTAAAAACTAAGAAAAGAAAAAGAGCATGGACACGGGTAAGTAGTGAGTGAACTAGTGCATGACAGGGATTTGATTTTTCTGTAATAAGTGTTAACTCACCAGCAAGTGCTTCTGTTGTGTCCTGAAATTTTTCAAAGTGTTTCAGCTTTACTCTACAGAAATAAAATGAAAGCATGTAAACAGATGTACATAAACCACATGCTAGAACCATTTTATCTTTTTTCTGCCCCTGCTATTACAGTTCCTCTTTTCCCTAAGGCTTCAAGAGAGCAGAGATCAATATCCAGACCCTCATAAAGGACTGAGAGCACTAAACTGGCCAGCTGAGTCTGGTGTGACTTTTCAGCTGGATCTCACAATAATTATATAAAGGAAAAAAAAGAAAAAAAGGAATTTTGATTTGGTATTTCTTGGACCAACATCACCAGAAAACCTAACCCTCCCCTTTTTGCTTTGTAGTTCATATTTAAAGACAGACATAATCCATTTAAATTTCAACACTGCACCCTGATTGACTGATGATAGCATCTTCCCCCTCATCTTCAAAAGGAAGTGCTCTGCCTCTGTGGAATGCACAGCTTGCACAGCACAGATTTAACATGCTTTTCAACCAAATGCGTCTTCAAAGACTTTAAATCTGAACTGATTCATTGCCCACGAATCCTCAAGTCCTGCCCTGTAATTAGATGGTAGAATACGAGTTCTGAGCTGCGCTTAAGACAAACAACAAAAATTTCTTTCATGCCCCAAGTGCTGACCAGAGCCAAGAATCCTAAGAACAGTGTTTAACCACACTGTGTCAGATGCTTAGGCACAGCTTCCCTTCTCCCCTCACACAGTCTGTGGTATTGATATATAGTTACAGTTAAGAAGCTATCTCAATCCAGTAAATTCCTTGTCAGGGACAGGCATTTGACTAATCCAGTTGTGATTAACCACTGCTCTTTGTGAGTCAAGTATCTGCAAAGGAACCAAGGTCACAGACATAGCCAAATGCTTGAGTTAATCATTTGCAGATCCCAACAGAAGCTTCAGGCTTACACTGATGCCTTTCTGAAAAGGCAAAAGAGGAATTATCTTTATCAGAATTGAGATCCCATTAAGAGCCACATCCTGTGTAACAGGTGGCCAAGATGATGTTTCCAGGACAAAATTAACCACACTACAAACAGGCAGATGTGGGATGTTCTGGTCTCTCCTCTAAGTACTGCTACAGAGCAGGATAAATATGAATCACAAGGCATAGCTTGTTCAGATGCATCCATTACAATCAAAGCTGGTTAGAAATCTTGCAATAAAAACACTCTAGGCAGACTTGGAAGGAACCCACCATTGTCCCCAGCTTTAGGGCAATTTACTAGAAAGGCCAGTTTGATCAGCGGACACTGCAATCCCTGTGCAACTCGGCAGTGGTGCTAGCTCTCACTGATGGCATGGGCAGCAACATTAGGTCTCAGTTCACAGTGCTTTACATAGTTTCATCTGGATTACACTTTATTTTTCCCAAAATAATTTCCTGTGAGCACAAAAATGTGTCATTTTCACTGACAATTCCAGCGTTACAAGCTTGGATGTTCTTGTCAAAGCACTCTCATCACCTTAAAATATTGTTCAACTTTTTGCTTTGGTGACACATGGTAATGACTTCTGCTCCTTAATGATACTGTAAGGTATTTCTTTCACTTTGATATTCCATTGTAAGCATCTCAGAGTATCTTAACTTCACATTACCATTGCTCACAGCTTTTACAATGCTGAAACCCAAAAATCAGTACTTCATTCACTCTCCAGGCAGCCATGTCCTTCCACAAGCCACACTGCTATCCCCACATAAAGCTGCTTACATTTTGTTTGCTTTTTCGGGAGTTTCAAATTCTTTCCACAGACTGTCAACTTCTTGGAGCTTCTTCTCATTCAGAACCTGCAGGAAAATAACACAATGCACAACTATATTTAGTTCACTTTAGAACAATCTTCAACCCAGGAGACCTGAAACACAATGTATCCAACCACTTTGCAGTAGTTAACACGGACTGAGTCAACAAACTCGACTTCAGGGATCTGCGGTTTCACCATTCTCTCTCAGCAGCTTTACCCTGTCAATAGACACTCAATAGCAAAGTGTTTTTACTTTCACCTGAATTACAGAAGTTCTTCAGTAATGGCTGGGTCCTCCTGGACCTGGCACATTAAAGCAAAACTCTTCTTCTTTATCAAAACTGGGCTTGCTCCATCTCCTCTACAGGACTCTCACAACCCCAGTGACCCAAACCCAAATTTGCCACTGCTTTGGGAAAACAAAACGTCTGGGAAGCCTGACAGAAAGGAGTGATCCCCCAGGTTATTTTCATTAATCAGAGCCAACCCAAACCAGAAGGAGACCATCCCAGTAAAGAAGAGTCCTCACCACAGTTTGGTCATCAACTGAGCCAAGAATTACCTAAGAGGCAGCAATGGCTTAACCCCATCTCTGTACACAGGGGAACCCCTTCAGCTTTTAAACAGCACAACACTTACACTCTTGGAGCCTATATACATTTCACAAAATGCAGAGTGCACTGCAAATCCCCAGAAAACTGCTCAGGGGAATAGTCAAGATCTCTACAACACTGTTCTTTACATCTCACTTAAAAATCTTGTGGTTTTGTCTCCACAAGGCAAATGCAACACAATTGCAATTTAACTCAGTGCAGAAATCATTCCTGGTATTATGGATTTTGCTCACTGACTGATTTTGAAACCCTAGTTGAAGGAGGTTGTCTTTTTTAGAACTCAATTAATAACTGAGCAAATAAACATAGTAATTAACTTCCCACACGACTGCGAGGCACAGAAAAACCTTGGGGCAACCCTTCCTTTCCTCAGCCTGATGACTCTTTTCCCCAGTTCATCTTTCGCACATGAAGGCCTAAATTTTCAGCCTCTATAAACAGACATGGGCACACAGAGAAAAGTAAAGACATAGAAACTTGTAAAATCAGGACTGTTAGCATATAAAAATTACATGCAAATGGATAATTTGTCCTTCAAGACAGTAAGATTCGTTAGAAAGTATTGCAAGATCTAGAACATGGCTATATCCCATCTGCCCTTACTATTTGCTCCTCTGATGAGAGCAAGATCTGCAAGGGAGCACATGAGAGCTACACAGCTTCCAGAAGACAGTTCTTGGTCACTAAGGCATAAAGACAGAACACAGTTATGCTGGCAACGAATATTTGTGGTCACTGCTGGAAAGGGAAGTGGGGGAGCGTAACTGCCCCCAAAATCCAGAAATACAAAATCTGTCCAACCCTCAAGTAACTAAAAAACAAAGAACACCCCAAACCCCCAGCGGTGTCAAACTTCAGAGACTGCTTTAAAAATGAAAACGAAAAAAGTAGCTAAACTCTACAGAGAATGTTTCAATACAGAATGAACATACAAGTCTAACAGTGACACAAGGCTGCAGCTGAACAGCTGCCCTGTCCACGGAAGAAATGCTGGGTGATTGAGAGCTTTTCCCTGCAGAGGGACACTGTGGCTGAGCCTCTGGTGTTTCCAGCCTTGGCAGATGCCAACAGAATCACCATGAAAAACCACAGCTTGTCTCAAAATACATACTTTAATAAAATACTACTTCTGTTCATTACCAGCAGCCAGCTTTCATCTCTCCCCCAGCCACACTGTGTACCCATCCCAGCCAGCCCCAGCTGCTGACACCTGCAGCAGAACACTGCAGCACCTTTGCAGAGACCTGCCTGCAGTTCTCTCTGTACATCCCTCCTCCTACCTCTGCTTTAGGCCTACTCTGCTTTCAGAAATTAAAATATTCTTTATTTTCATCCCCTCCTGGCTTCTGTGAAAGGTTGGTTCACTGCACCAGAGGTTTCAGCCTACACAAAAGATTTTTTAATTATTAGTAACTTTGAAGGTTCAGGATACTATTCTGTGTTAACACCAGTGAGCAAAACCTCCAGGGAGACTGCTGTGTGTGCATCAGTTCCCCAGGTCTAAGTGTTGAGAGGGGGGCACAGAACAGAAGCTATATGCTTTTAGAAGTATTTCTGGCTCCTTCCCAAGACACACGTCTTGAAATCCTCCTTGCCTGAACTGGCTTCACTCCAATGAGGAGGAAAGGTTTCAGGGCAGAGGAAGAAAATATAGTGCTCCACAGAGCAGCAAGGGTGCAGTTCTGCTGCAGGCAAATGCAGAAGAAACCAGAGCCTTGCTCTCTTTGCACCTACACTCATGTTCACGCAAGCTAAACCCTAAAACTAAGCTGCAGGAGAAAAAAAAATAAAGACGTGATGATCAAACTATGACCAGGCTGGTAAAACTGTACAGGGATAAACACTCGAGCAAAAGAAAAACCAAAGAAGAGCACGGCACTGTAGCAGCTCTAGTTTGGGCTTGTTCAAAGCCGCACGAAGCTGCAGCTCTGAGACACCCGGTCAGGAGGCTGGCAAAGCCCTGGGAAGGGGTCTGCTCCTCTCGCTGGGAGGGCGAGGTCGGGACACGGGAGTCCTGCACGTCCCCGCGCCCGGCCCGCCGCGAATCCCGCTTCAGGGAACACCCCGGGCCGGGACACCCGCACACCCGGCCGGGATCGCGCTCCCGTCTCCCACGCGCCCCCTCCCGCATCCACAGGGCTCTGCTGGAACGCCGGCCACGAGGGCACAGCCGGGAAGAGAAAGCGGTCAATACTCCCAAACCCGGGTGCCCGCAGACACGCCGAAAGGGGCACGGTCACCAGCGCACAACTTCTTACCAAAGCCCCCTCAGCAGAGGGGAGGAACTGAGGGCCACGGGGACAGGCACCGAGGAGCACCCCCCTTTCCGCCCGCCGAGCGCCTTCAGGCTCCTCCGGCAGCCCCTTTTCCAAGGCCTCACTCACAACACGGCCCCTCTGCTCCCACCCGCGGCCCTGTTCACCCCCCGAGGCGCCGCACGGGATGCGAGGCCCTCACTCCCTCCCTCCCTCACTCTCACCCCCGCCCCTGTTTCCCCGTAATTCCTAACGCAGGCCCGACGCGCTCCCCTTCGCCCTCCCTTCTGCCCCGCCGCGGGCCGCCGGCCGCTCCCCGGAGCTAGGGGAGGGCGCAGCGCGGCGGGGCGAGAGGCACCGCGCCCCCGAGCCCCGAGCCTCACCTTGAAGATGGCGTAGCCGGCGGCGGTCTCGAACAGCACCAGCATCGCTGCGGCGGGCGGGGGGCGCCACGTGCGCCGCCCGGCGGGACCCCGCTCAACCACGCGCGCGCCGCACGGCGGAAGCGGAAGGAGAAGCGGCGGCGGAAGTGAGCGCGCGCGGGGAGAGGAAGCGGCGGGGCCGCCTTCCGCCCGCCAGCCACGTGGCGGCCCCACCCCCCGCCCCCCCGGTCCCGTCCGCCGCCGCAGGTTCGAGCCTCCTGACGCACAAACGCGCACGAACCCGCGGGAGCTCGGGTGTTCCTGTGACACCTCGGGTGCCGCAGTTGGCGGCAGGGTCAGCCACCGTAGCCCGGAAGCGGGTCTGTTCCCCAGCACGCGGGTGACCGTACTGGGGGTCTTTGTTTCCCGAGCGGATTCCGAAGCAGGCGTCACCGAGTGGCCACCGCGGCGACCCCC
>VXAC01002952.1:2448393-2483036 GCA_013399225.1 Rhipidura dahli | reverse complement strand
TTTTTAGTCTCACAACCAGTAATATTGCCAAAGAAATTTGGTTCAAGGAGGCAGAGAATTCCCAGGTTCCATCAAGTTTAAAGTACTGGTTCTGGCCCTGCTGGCTGGGGCAGTACTATTGTTATGTAAGAGTTACTGTTACTTAGCTGGCTGCCCTAGAACGCTGCATTCATCCTGTTTGCTAGCACTGACTCCTCTCAGGCAAGCAAACTGATATTATGAGATTACAGATAGTTCTTAGGTTAAAGTCTGCTTTTTAAAGAAATCTCTTTCTGATGGACTAAAGAAGCTTCGAGCAGACTATATGTGGGGGCCAACAGTTTTGAGAAAACCTCTAACAGCTGTTGGCTCCTAAACTATACAGCAGCTTTGGAGAAATTAGTTAGCATCAATTTGAAGGAACAGAAGTAAATCTTATTGACTTCAGGTGACTGAGATTAAGCACAGATGGGGAAATAAGAGACATTATAAAACACCTGAGAATTGAGTGAGGTTATTAGGGCAAGCAGCTTTTATGGTGCATGTGAATGGCTGACTGGGTTTTGTGGGAAGAAGCTTGTGTAAGTATATTTGGTATTTTTAAAACAGCTTTTTTTGCTTTCTCTTTAAGTGCCTTCTGTGTTGAATTTGAGCTGTCAAAAAAGAAAAGGGTGACCTTTGCTGCTGTACATTGACAGTTTTCACAGGCTCAGCAGTGATTAACTTTGCAGATCCTGTACAAATCTTACAAATCCTAGCTTGTGTCTTGAAGAGGTAATGTAGCCACAACTGAAGGAGTAAGAAGGGAATCAAGAATGGTAGTGTTACCGTTAGTTAGTGTGTACAGGGATGAGCACATTCTAACACTCTATCTTTATGGCTATGTATGTGGATAGGTAACTGCATTCTGACTCATGTGAGTGTTAGCTTTTATTGTAGAATTATGTGAAAAAATTGGGTTTGTGCCAGAGCCTGAGACTTTGGCCTTGTCACTGTAAGGCTCTGTTTTTAAAAACCCCTTTAATTTATGAAAAGCAGTAATGTTCAGAATAGACTATTTGTCATTTTCCATTCTGTTAGTATTGCGTGTTGCTGTGGAGCTTTTGCATGGCTTATTTTGGTGCTTTGTGTGTGTTATTAAGCTCATAATGAGCTCTTACTGTGAACTTGGCATAGCATGAACATATTTGGCTTTTCTGCCTGCTAGGCCTTGCCTAAGAAAGATCATCTTCATTCTTTAGCTCTGTATAGCATTTGTTTTGGTTCTCTTTATTTACTTTTTCCCAACTTTGTTGATTCTGAATTGTTTTAACCGTTGTGATTAAAACTAATTCCCATGAGTCTAGATACTGATTGTTCCACTGGCTAGTAAAAGTGCACCTCTTGGTGTAGCTGTGTTTGTAACTCAGCATTCAGTAAAATGCAGCAATGAGGGCACAGAGTGCAGCCTGTTTGGTGTTATGACAAGGGAACATGGCACACAGAGCATTGAGCTGCTTGTGTTAATGAATGCTTTCTGCCCAGAGTTAATGAATGTGCTCTGCGCCTTCCCAAAGGTAGCTGGTAAAGTTAAAACTCTGTCTGGTAGCATGAGGTTAATAATCTTCTGTTTCAGTGGAGCCAATTTCTGTTGATTCATTTTTTTTACATTCATGTTGTTTTATGGTTCTCATGTGTGGGGTTTTTTTCCTACTTGCTGGCCACTTAGAGCTAGGCATATGCTTTTGCCAGCAGTGATGCCACGTGCAGGAGTTGTCTGAGTTGTTGTAGAGGGGATGTTAGTACTCCCCTCTGCTATAGTCCAAACAGCTTGCAGCCTAAAAGTAATCTGTTTAGGTAGGTGTGCTTCCTGTGCAGACCTCTGAATAGCCATGCTGTGCTAATGTAAAGCAGGGCACCTGTTCTGTGTTAACATGATGCATAACTGCAAATTTGTTCCAATGCAACTGCCTGGGTGCAGATTTGCTTACTATATGTGGATCCCATTGCTTGCATGGCTGCAATTACTTTAAAAAAAAAAAAAAAAAAAAAGTCAAACTATGCCTAAATAGAAAAGGGAGATTTGTTGTGAAATATTATCTTAGTAAAAACTTTAGTAACATATTAGAGGTGGGCAAAATGACAGTGGCTTTTGCTCTAAGACCTGCTGTTGTGGAAGGGTTATTTGACTTAACAGAATTGATATGGTTGGAAGGGACCTCTGGAGACCATTGAGTCCAACCCCCTGCCACGGCAGGGTCACCAGGAGCAGGTGACACAGGAACGCGTCCAGGCGCGGTTTGAATGTCTCCAGAGAGGGAGACTCCATGACCCCCTGGGCAGCCTTTTCCAGTGCTCTGCCACCCTCAACGTAAAGCAGTTCTTTCTCATACTGAGGTGGAACTTATCGTGATTTAGTTTATGGCCATTGCGCCTTGTCCTGTCGCTGAGCACCACTGAGAAGTCTCTGGCACCATCCTCTTTCAGCCGCCTTTGAGATGTTTATATGTATTGCTGAGATCCCCTCTCAGTCTTCTCCGGGCTGAAGCGGCCCAGCTCCCGCAGTCTCTCCTCAAAAAGAGAGATGCTCCAGGCCCTTAATCGTCTTTGTGGCCTCCGCTGGACTCGCCCCAGCTGCTGCGGTCGCCACGGTGCCCTTAACGTTCGGCGCTTCTTTNGGGGCAGCCCCGGCCCGGGGCGAGCGGAGTCGCGGCCGCCCGCTGGGGGGAATGTTCCCCTAGGGGAGTGTGTGTGCATGGATGCCGATCTCCGACCTCGGCCAAATTCGGGCCCCTCTCCCCCTGCATTTTAATTCGCTTTTCCTCTTCCCTCGGGGTGTTTCGCGAGGAGCGCGGGCGGGTTCCAGGCAGGGATACTCGGGGGCCGGGGGGGCGTTCGGACGGAGCGGGATCGCCGCCGGGGCAGCCCCAGCCCTGGAAACCCGAGAGTGTAGCGAGGGGTGAGCTGTGTTGCACAACAGTTGTTTCCTTTCGTTTTCCATTTCCAGGGTGTGTGGTAGGATGCTCTTTCTCCGGAGTGGGCTTTGTGCGGGTTAAGCTAAGCTTGCCAGGTCCTCTGTTCGCCCTAGGAATGCGAAAGCCTGGTTTTCTCCCCCTCTTTTCTGAGCTGAGCTTTGCTTGCCTGTATTAAACACCCCGTCCTTTATCAAGGCTGTGTCCTTGCCTTCGCTCCTTGTAGTATTCTCGTTATGCCCCTGTCATTTCTGTCTTCTGAGCCGGGGACTTAAATAGTTTCTTGTACCGCAAGTTCCTGGGTTTCTCGGCCTGGCGTGTATACAGTGCTTTGCTTACAACTATTGCTTTAGGCTATGTGACCTGCTGATGGAAAGTTAAAACAGCGTTCCGGTTTTAATTTGTGTTCTGTTTTGCTACATTTTTTTATATTGTCGTCATAGGGCACTGTTTTCTAACTTCGGTTTTTCCACAGTGTAACCATCACGACAATGTTAGTACCTACAAATGTTTCTTGTAGTGCTGTAAAGTCAAGAACAGTGCTAGTGCCAGCCAGGAAATTACAAGTCCCCAGAGACAAGGCTAAGCCTAGCGCATACCGGGTGTGCTTTGGGGAGTAGCCTTGGTGCAGTGTGAGCGGTGAAAAGAAGCCAGTGCTGTGTGCGCTGGTGGTCTTCCTCCCCGCCCCCGAGCATTTCCAGCACAATGCAGCTGACGATGGTGCTGCTGCCTGCCTGTGCCTGGGAGAGGGGCAGCTGGGAGCACAGCGAGTGCTGGCTCCCAGTAGGACGCATTTCCCCTGTAGTAAAATACGTGAAAGTGACTGCATTTAAAAAACTCCACCAGCAAATTCTGAACTAGATTTTATAGACAGATACTCACGTGACCTGCTCTGTAGTTGTCTGCATTTGTGATCCAAGGCATGTTTTAACAAATAGCAG
The DNA here is from genome assembly GCA_013399225.1 of Rhipidura dahli. Taxonomy (NCBI): domain Eukaryota; kingdom Metazoa; phylum Chordata; class Aves; order Passeriformes; family Rhipiduridae; genus Rhipidura; species Rhipidura dahli. Next base: position 2,479,165 of record VXAC01002952.1, on the reverse strand, counting down.
CTTTCATTAGGTAAATCCTTCTCCAGGCAAGTTCTGCTAAAACACATGCATACTTTGTCTTTGGGACTGCTTGAAGGATGTAAAATTCCATGTATGTGATAACCTGTTGTGGCTGTGTATCTTAAAGGTCTGTGAATAAGGATCCTGCTGTTTATTTTTAATAGATAAGCAAAGTATTGTTAGATGTGTAATTCTCTTCTGGGGGGACTGTGCAACAAGAGCTAAACAGATGTTTAAGTAAAAGGGTAATGTAACGTTCTGCAGGACTGTAAATCTCATTGGAATGTCTGTTTATCCATCCTACAGGAATAACTGGATTATCTAAAATTGTGAATTGCTTATAGTTCTTTTTGGCTCTGGAATTAAGTTAAGAGAAGGTCATTTGTCACCAGTTACTATTATTTTGGCTTGACTTTACAGTAAGAGAAGTGTACTGGGCTCTATTACTTTATTTTCAATGGGAAATTGACTTTTATGATAAGTAAAAATGCTTGAAAGAAGGGCAGACTTCAAAAAACCCTATGGCTGCCTAATGGATCTAAGCAAAACCAAAACAAAACACGAATTGTTCTCCCTTCCCCTCAAGTGTCTTATGCTGGTTTTGCTTTATTTCAATCTAAATGTTATCTGTTAATGTACTGCTAATAAAGAATGCTATAGTTTGTATGCATTTTTCCACTGCTATAAAAATGTAAGAATTCATTTGCTTTGTTAGGAAGTATATTTTACTTCTATTCCTCTAGTCATTTTTGGTTTGTTGTTTTTTCTTTAAAATGCTGAGTATAGGGTTTGTTTTTTTAAAGTTGGACATTGAAGTTTGAGCACTTCTGAAAATTGGAGGAGGAAACCTGCAATATGTTGCCTCACAATGTTTGTTTTGTGTGTGTTTTATTTTTGTGAGTTGCAATAGCAATACCAGTGTGTTTCATCCAAGAAACTTTGTGTGCTTTTTAGGGTCGTTATATAAGTGTGAGATAGTGCTAGGAGCCTTATTTTGTGCTCTTTAGGAAAACTGCAATGAAGCCTTTAAAACCTTTGGCATCTAATGAAAAGTCAGAAAATGGAATGCTGTGGTATTTCTGGTCTCTTTGTATGGTGGTTTTCTTCATGTCCTGTTTCATGAGATGCCTTAAGCACCCGTTCTTTTCACAGGGCAAGAGGTCTGGAGGCTTGCTTGCAAATTGCTCATCCAGGATTTTGTTAACAAATGCTTGTAGTTTTACAATCTTGCAGTATCCTTCCTTTCTTTATTCTTAAATGTTTTTGTGGTGCCTTTACCATTTGGCATTGAATGGCAGTACAGTTCACTGACAAACTGCAGAGAGCGTTTTCAGACTTGCTGGGTCTTGTATCCTGATGTAAAATATTTTGCTCCTATTTTAAGCTTCAGTTATTGGCACTGTCAACATTTGATTTGATATTACTTCTCTTTTCCTGAAGCTACAGCTTTCTTTCCTTTTATTTTGTGGGTGAGAGGCTGTGGGGCTTTAAATGAGCATCTTTATGGTTTGAAGACTCCAATTCCCTCTGCTTATTCTACTGTTTGCTGCTTTCCCTATTTGTTTTTAACACTAGAGCCCTCTTTCCTTGAGGGTAGGAATCAAACATGAATCATAGTTTTATCACTCCTATTGGCCAGAGGCACTGTCATAGTAGCAATGATAATTATTAGTATCTTGTACAGGATGATTCGGTTTGGAAACCTGAGTAGGCAGATCTGTTACAATGCACAGAACTATAACTACCACAAATACCTCTACTGCTGGGATAATATGCTATCATGCAATTTGTAAAGTAAATTTAAACAATGACTGACCTGAAATGTTATGTAAAGGGACAGAGTGTTCTTACAAATTCTTTCAGTAATAGTGAAACAGGAGCTAGTTTTGAAGTTACAGACTTCAGATCAGTAGAGATCTGAATCTCGCTCTGATTCCTAGAGGTCAGTAGTTGTGCATAAAGACATTATTAAAAGTGCTGTTTGTGCAAGTTATCAGAAGAAGTTGTAGGTTCTTGTTTTTCTTTCTTTCTAGTCAGGAGTGAATACCAGTGTATTTCTATTTCTGCAAGCAGTCCCAGGAGTCTAGAGTCCAAATATGTTAGGAAAAACTTTGGTGGGCAACACAGATGATCTGACTGTGTTACCTCTGAAGCCTCTTTTCATGCTTCTAAAGTGACTTGCTTGAAGGCCCATGTGTGAGTGTCAGGCTTCTTGAAAGCTTGGGTTCAGTTTCTGGGTTTGAGCTTGAAGGGTGATGAATCAGTTCCAGCAGTTTAGGTTGTGCCCAGATGGGTATTAAAAAAAAAAAGGTATTCAAACCAGGTAGAGTGTCTGGCTCATACTTCTTTCCACTGTAGAAACTGAATTGATCTGGGTTGAGGCAGTGAGTCAAACTGATAGAAAGAACACTTCCTCTCTTTCTTTACTCCAGATGAAGACTAGTACAGATGGCAAAGGTGTTTGCAGACTTGCCTTGTGCTCTTCCCTGAACTTTTAATGTTCAAAGCAGTTGTGCGTATTTAACCTCTTAAAGGAGGAGAAAAAGCTTAAAAAGGCTTTAATCTGGAGATAGCTACCTGTATGGATGGACTTAATAGAGAAGGCTAGTATGTGTTTTTGGCACTTGATCCTAAATTTCAAGTCCAGCCATACAAAGGATATTTCTGTACACTCAGTAAAAAGTCCCTTTTGGGATGGGAGAAAGCCAATGGTAGGTACCTGTACGTATTTTATTTTGTCTACAGTGTTAAGCAGTAAAATACAAAAGGAGGATTTGAAACACAATCAGCAGGGTATCTGTGTTTATGACTACTTGAGCGTCATCTAGACCTGATGCCTGTGTGAAATCCCTTTGAGCTGCAGTGGAACATTACTAAAGGCCTGATCCAGGATATGCAGTGACAGGCAAAGAATGGGGCTAATAGTACCCAGTTTCTCACTTGTTTCATCTATCAACCAGTAACATGAAAACTCTGATGTCCTTAATTAATGTCTTAGAGTGTATAACACTTAAACCTTTTTGATGAGCTTTAGTGCTCAAGTTGTTGAATCAAACTTGTCTGTACAGTTAATTCTTATCCTGGAAAGATATCAAAACACCATAGTGCTTGGAACTGCACCTTTTAAAACTTTAAAGTATTGTGGTCTTAAAACAAACGTGTTAGAAGGAAGCTTTTTGTTGTCATAGAAAAGAAAGTATCTGACCAGCCTTTTGAAAATAAGGACTGCCTTTGATAAAATAGGCTGGAAAATGTTTGCATGGTTCACTCTCTTTAAGTTGATAGGGTGTCACAAGTGCTTTCTGTTTACTTTCTTCACAATTCTTTTTTCTGTCAAATATCTGAGCCTCTTAGTACGCTTCTTGTGGGTTGTTTGTTGTCTAGGAGTTAGAGGTATAAAATCATGCTTCTTATTTTTGTATGTCATCTATTTCCAAATGATACTTCTCTCATCTCTTGTGTTCTTTATGGTGTTTCTTCTCTCTCATTAATTAAACTTATCACAAGCAGACAGACAATCTTTCATAATACTATGTTGCTGTTATTTTTGTGCACACATGGAGGAAGAAAGAAATATGACAATTTGAGTAGTCTGATTTCATGCAATAAAGAGGATGTCAGCTGCCATGTTGTCCAGTGAAAATAATGAAGTGTTGAACTGATCAGGTTGTTTTATGTTTTTCTTGCAGGAAGCAAAACCTTCAGCTGAGGACTTAGGAGATAAGAAAGAAGGGGAGTACATTAAACTCAAAGTCATTGGGCAGGTGAGTTTTTTACATAACTGCTTGTTGACATTTGATGGAGGTGTGACTTTTTGTATGGTAGAAATGACCAAATGAAAATTGATACTTTCAGTTCTTCATTGTGGATCCTCCCCTGCCATAAACTACTTCCAGTTTCCAGTAATGTGTGTTAGTATGCTCTGGTGTGCTTTTTTTGATACATTGAGGGATTAATTTACCCAAGGTTATGAATGAAATACGTGGCAAACTTGATAAATTCAAGTCTTCGAAGTTTGCATAGTACCCCAGCCATGAGGTCAGCTTTCTTTTTCAGGGATAAGAAAAGGATTCTGTTGCCTGCCTTGTTGGTAGATGGAGTAACCACATGAATGGTGGATTAGAAGTCTTATTCCGGCTGTGTTGGGATATCAATGTTGAGAATGTTGGAATCTTCTGTGCAAAGAACCCCTAGCTCAGATGCCACAACTAGGATTGTTTGTTGGAGTAGCATTGTTTGCTGCAGTTGGGTGGAGACAGATGACTTTAAAGTAGGCACAACAGAAACTACCTTACCTCTTGCTGGCCTAATCAGCAATTAGGAGAACACATGGAAAAGCTGAAAGTGGCCCACATGGCTTTTGCAGAGAGCCCCTTGCAATCTGTTTTATCTATAGCCATTTTGATGGCTGCAGCTCCTTGTATCTTATGGCTGGTGGGAAGGACTATGGAATAATGAGGCCCGAGATTTCTCCTTAGGTTGGTCTTGTGTTGCCAAGTCTGCCTGTATGCTAACTTCTAGATAATTACTCTAATTGAACAAGGTTTCATATATATTTTGAAGTGCAAGCTTTAACTTGTCTCTTTAGGAGTCTTAGAGCAGAAATCCCCTGCATATGTATGTTTTTATTTCATAAGTATATCATCTGGGTAAAAATGGAAGCACAGACTGAACCATGTATGGGTTTTAGTGATTTTAAATCCAAAACCTCCATGTTGAGCCTAAGGCTATATACTATGCCATCTGGTTTTTTTTAAAAAGAGCTTCCTGTGGAAGTACACAGTGAATTTAGTGACTGATAAATCATCCTGGAGGTTCATGTTATGATGCACCAAGGTGTGCATGGTGATAGTTAAATCACATTTCATGTTTCATTTAAGTTCTATGTAAGTTTTTTCTTAATGAAACACTTAAAAATAACATATATAAAGTTAGCAGTTACTACAAGGAGAGTAAATTTTTTTCTTTTCTGTCCTTAGGACAGCAGTGAAATTCACTTCAAGGTGAAAATGACTACACACCTCAAGAAACTCAAAGAATCGTACTGTCAAAGACAGGTTTGTGAAACAATGACATTATTTAAAAAAAAAAAATCCATGCCACTTTTCTCACTGTTCTTTCAAATACAGACTTTTGAGGTATCTGGTGGTAAAAATACAATGGATCTCCTAGGGTTTTTTTTGACTAGTAAAAGTGATTCCTACGTAAGACAATTGTGATGTTTGTAATAAGTTAAAATTACTGTTTGAAAATACGTAGTGACTGCTCAGAAAACACAGAATTTGTTTTAAAATGCCCAGGTATGCATTTATAGTTACTTTAAAATCCTTTGTTTCCAAGCAAAATTGGCTTGAAGCTGTAGAATACTGCACCTTAGGATGAGGGTGGCCTCAGGCATTGCTACAGCCATTAATATGGTAATCAAGTAACTCTGGCTATTACATCCTAAGGTAAAGAAATCTGTAGTGTTAATTGTGGATGTAGGTAAATAGTAACAACTGTTACAGAACAAAAATATATCTTCAATTCCAGATTCTGTGGCAGATACTGTGGATTCACAGCTGCTATTTCCAGAAGCCCTGGCCTAGTTTGCCCTCAGCTTTGGGGATAGGTGCCTTGTGTGGCCTTTTCTTGGATAACTGTGTTGGAGTTCACTTCAGGAGATATAAGTAATAAAACTTTGGGGGCTTTTTTCCTCATACTTTGAGACAAGTTGAACTTGTCATTGCAGTGTTCTTTTGTGAAATGTGTTCTTTTTTGCTATCTTGCTGGAGTAGGAGGAAAGAAAAGATCAAACACCAGATATGTTTGTAGCCAAATCCAAATGATTATGATTCATTTTAAAAACCTGAAATTTAAAAAAAAATATGGAAAATAATTCATGCGGCAGTCTTACTGACTAATGAAAATGCTTGTGTGGAATTATTTCTTTAAGACACAAATAATTTGAATGAACACACCTTTATCTCCTGGAGTGAGTTCTGGAGGGTCTATGATTTCCTTCAGCAGCAATCAATGCAGTTTTTGGTGTCAAGTAGCCTTTCTCTGGTAAAGGGACCCATGAACATTTCTTCCACGCTGGCCAGAGGGATTGTTGAAACAGTGTGAAGAACTGTCCTTACCTGAGAAAATTCTCTGCCTAGTTATTTGCAAGCAGTAGTTGAGAGCTAATTGATGTACAAACTGTATGATATTTCACAGGAGTTTGTTTTGCTCGTAACTTGAAAGAGAAGAAAAAGGTGAGGTGTTTGCCTTATCTGTTGAAGTATGACATTCTGCCAGAACATGGGCACATTGTGCAACAGACATACTTTAACTCTATTTACTTTTGGGATGTTTGTTTCTCCTTGTTTGAATGCTGTTCCTTTTTCACCCCCTCAGCTCTGCTCTTGTTCGCAGTGCTGAGCATTTGCAGAATTGATAATGGTAAAGGTTGCAATTCTTTCCTATAGCTGTAGAAGATTGGGAAAGTAAGGGTAGGAGTTCATGAAGTAAACATCATGCTCCTCTTAGGATCCTTAAATAAGGCTGATATGCAGTTCAGAAAAATGCTTGTGTAGTGATATCTTGGGTTAGAGGGTATAGTCCGTACTTAATTTATAAGTAAAGACAAGTTAAAAATGTTAAGGAAACTTCCAAGTTGTTGAGCTAGCACTCCAGAGGGACTCTGGAAAAAACATGCATTTTGGAACTGTCATACTTTTTGAGTCAGTTCTTCATAGTCTCCATGAGTACAACAGGATAGCTGAGCTCCCTATGTAACAGGAACTAACACTCTGTTATGACTTTCATGTGTTGTTTTTAAGGTGTGTTTTCTTGTAAACCCATGCAAGATTCAGTAAGTTGGGTGTTTTTTTCTTATGCATCTGTTTATTTTTTCAGGGTGTTCCAATGAATTCACTCAGGTTTCTCTTTGAGGGTCAGAGAATTACTGATAATCATACCCCCAAGGAGGTGAGTTTCTTTCTATAAATATAGTTTGCTTTCTCTAACTAGGATCTTTTAGTAAGGCAGGTGGTCAGTTTGGAAAGAGACCCATTGGACCTCCATGTGTAATGCCTCAGAAAGGAGGATGTAGTCACTTCTTACTAGAGGGGGGAAAAACACAGGGAACTTTCCAGTTGTTGAGCTTGAACTTCTGTATGACTTTGAAATAAATATGTATTTAGTTCACATTTAGTAGATCAAAGTGTATATAAACAGAAAGCAGTTACTTCTGTCCAGTGACTTCCACTAATTGTTATGAAAAAGCAGGAAGAAATACTCATAATAATGACCTTCTGAAAAATCAAACTTGTTGACTGTGAAATTGAACAAATTGCTCTCTTTGAGAGAGTAGTTGTAAACAGGCTGTGAGTTGCCAGCTGTAGGTGTTATGCTATATTGTGAGCTAGTAGTGCACTACAGTACATATAATTCATGGGGCTCTGCAGCTGGTGCATTCACTATGATGTTGGTGGTGTCCTTGTTCCCTCTAAACAAGGGGTTTTGAGAAAGGTAAAGCCAACAACTTCCGGGCTGATGTGTACTGCTCCACAAGTGGGTTTTTGCTATAAGGCTTTTGCTTTGACTCAAATACCTAAGTCTGAAGAAAAAGGACTACAAGTCATGAATCTTGTCTAGTGAGATAGCAACTGAAACTTTTTTCACCCCTTTGATGAATTATGATGGGACAGAGGAACAAAGCTTTGTATAATTTGTCTAGGATCTGCTCTGATTTCATCACACCAGATTTATAACAATTATTTGCTGTTTTTCTCTGTTCTCACAGCTGGGGATGGAGGAGGAAGATGTGATTGAAGTTTATCAGGAACAGACGGGGGGTCACTCAACAGTTTAGATCCTTCTGTTTTACTTCCCCCTTAATCCTTTTTTATTTTTAAATAATAGTTCTTTTGTAATGTGGTGTTCAACACTGAAACTGGCACCCCATCTCTGGGAATTTACTTTCAAGCGTCTGGTATTTTGAATTCTCGTGCTCATTATACACTATTGTTTCTGTTTTCATTGTGCTGAACTTCTGTGATCCAGCTGCAACCTTGCTCCCCTCTTCCCTTCTGCCCTTCCCTTTAGGAATACATGTACTCACATGCATTTGTATGTTCACTGGGTTCGTGCATTTCAGGCACGAAGGCTGTAAGATCTGCCAGGTGGGCGAGTGTTCTTAATGACTTCCATATCTGCCCTGAAGTTTTGATGTGTGACTGTCTCACTCCTGGACTATAACTTTCAGTGCGAGATGAAGTTTTTCAGAGAACTATACTGTGGAGAAGTTGTGTATCCATAACTCAGAGCTATTTTGCTTAAATTTTGCTGATGGCCCAACGAAGAAGATTGCCGAGTTGGAAATGGAAAAGCTAGAACTGTTGTCATCTGTTCCTTGCTCCAGAGATGGCTTTGCTGAAGACGTGAAATTGAAAACCCTAATGAATTTTAAATCTTACCAGAAGAGCCCAGAAGCATTTTAACCTCATATAGCAATTAGTATGCACAGGTATCCATGCAAGAATGTTCACAGCAGCCACCTAGTGTTACTTTGACACTCTTGTTTGTACCTTTTGGCCTGGGACGTGGGTTTTGAATGGACATTGTCTGTACCAGCTTCATTTAAAATAAACAAGAAAAACAATTTTATAAACAACTTGCATTTTCTTTTCAAATGTTTGGAAGTGAGCAAAACCATAAGAAGTCATAATTAGGGCATGCTTTTCCAGTGACTATAAGTTCAAGCCAGAAAAAAATTGTGCTCTGTAAATATACCTCATACATTTTTTTTTTCTACTTGCCCTAGTAAAATACTTGATCTTCTTGTTTTGCAGGTGACTGTTAGAGACTACTAGCTGTTTCTTTTCTTGGTAGAGAATATTCAGAGTTACATAACTCTTCACTTCATGCACATAATTTAAACTGAAAATGCAACTTGGAAGTAAATAAAGATGCCTTTTAATGTCTACATTTCATATGCAATGGTACCATTAAATAATCTATGATGGATGACATGGAAGTGTCATGACAGTTCACTGGGCATCATTATCAAGGTCTGCCTGTTCTAGCTACTTACAGGTTATAAATGGTCACTTTGAGAACTTGTTACTGGATATGAAAGCTGAGGTGGGAGATGATAGGCAGAGTAGTGTGAAGAGAAGATCTCGGTACTCTCCCTGCTTCAGCTTTTTTGCAGATAAATAGGACTAGTTTGGTAAATCAAGTTTCATATAAATGCCAGCTTCAGTTAAAGACACATTTTAGTGCTGGCATACCTGGAAAAAATAGCAGGTTTTTAGAACTTTTTAAATGGCATTTGCTGTGAAGCTAGACATGCATTTTCTTTCATGCTTGTGGTTGTCCTGTTCCTGATTTAGTAATACTTTTGTATGCATAATTGCACAAAGCAATTTTTAAAAGATTAAAATTTTTGTTTACAAAATGTCAGAATATGGGCTTTTCTTAAACTGTTTTATTTAGTTCAGCTCTTAAGGGAAGAGAGATTGCTATGATGATGTAGAATGATATGGCTTCTCTGCACATAGCTCCAGTTGTTTTTTTAAAATACTAAATACATTTGCTTCAGAAAACCAGAAGTAAAACAGCTTTGTTATTATCAGATCATCTTTTAATAAACCTTGTATAATGCTCTTTTTTGTAGGAAGGTTCCCATTATCTCTCTTCTGCAAACTTAGGAACTGGGGTGCAGCTTACTGCTGTCACTGAAGCTGCAAGTGGAGCTGAGAACTGAATCCAGATCCCTGGGGTTTGATACTTGTACTCTAGTTGCTGCCCTGACTGTCTTTGCTTCGAGCTGTTCACTTTCCTCTTCCAAATCTGTTTTTATATGCTCATTTATATCAGCTTCGAGCTGAAGCACTGCATTTGGTTCTCTTGAGACTGTGGAGGAGGGTTTTCTGCAAAATGCAGCTTTAGTAGGATGAAGCTGAAGGCGAAGATTGCTTTCTGTTCTGTAACCTTGTCCTAAAATACATCTCTTTTATAGAGTGGATGTGGAACCGGTGACAAACTCATTTGACCTCTTTCTCAGACTTGTTGTGAAGCCTCAAAGAGCCTCAGCAGAGCTCCTGGTCTAAAGTCATGTCTTTGCTGATAGAACTTGATGGAGCAGTAGTAATGGACAAACTGTCCTCTGCCTCAGAAATTAGTATTGAGAGCTCTCTGCAAAATGAGAAGACACGTGCTACACAGATGCACTAGTACCCTTTTTAAAGAAGTGCATTCTTGGGAATTACAGGTTGAAATAAAACCTGAATTTTGAAGTCAAGCAGCTGGAGAGGTGGACTGGAGTGGAAGTTTTAAAGCACTTACAGTTTAGAAGGATATGAGTGGAAATAAGGTTGGATTTCGTGTGTTTGAGAAAAACAAAATCTTTTTTCCTCTTGCAATTTTTCTGTCTTTGCTTACTTGTATATTAGAAAAAAGTTGGTTTTAAGTGCTTTAAAAAAAGTGGTGGGGGAGAGTAAAGCCATCTTCACTGAGTCAGCTACAGAATAGAAGGTGAAAGCTAATAGTTTATTTTGAATTGAGACAATATATTTATTATTCACTATGGTAATGTATAAAAGCTTTTTTTGAAAGGCACCTTACAAAACTATCAGTCTTAAAAGCTTTTCTCAAAACTGCTGTGCCTAAAGGATTTTTGTATTCTCTTAAGCATAAACATGTCCACATGATCACCAGTTTGATAAAATTTGGGGGTTTTGACGTTAAATGCATAAATTGGATTTGGACTTTGGTTAATGTGTTGGATAATGCTAAAAAGTGAATTATGCCATGAATTTTGACTAGCCATCTATTTTAAAAGTGCTAAAATTGTTTACTAGTTTTTAGCTTTTCCTAATTTAAATTGAAATTATTTAAGAATACAGTATTAACATATTTGTGTCGACCTGTGCTGTGCATCTTCTATGTGCACACTCAAATTATTGCTGTTCAGGGTAAGTTTTCTTAAATGAGAAAATCAACCTCTGAAGCACTCTACAGAGGCCAGTAGGAACTGTGTTGGGTGTTTAAACTGGTTTTGGGTTGCTTTTAGAACCCAAAACCATTAGGTATGCTTTTAATGCATACCTAATAAAATTCAGCTTCAGTTTAGAGACTGCAAAAATTGATTACTCTCCAGGAGACTTAACTGCAATATGAATTGAATCTACAAGTGTTAAACTTAGCTAGGAAATACTAGAGAAGCAAAAAAAAAAAACAAAAAAAAACCAAAACATGATTTATAAGGAAGATAACTTACCTTGCTACAGTTCCTCTATTCCTCTATAGTCTCTATTGCTGAATCTGAAATCTGGCTTCTTACAGTAGCATGTTTATTGCAATTTATTGTTTTGGAGGGTTCTTCCAGAAGTCAACACTGAGATTTTCATACATTTTTGTAACCTGGTGATTTCACTGTTTATCTCTTAATACAAAATGGACCAAAGAATCTGTATTCTGGCACCTCGGGAGGTCTGTCTGAGTTCATTTCCACTGGCTGATCAAACATGAATGCTTTTACTTCCTATCATTGGGATGTCTACACAGACTAATGCTGCAGCCTAGGAAAATAAACTTGTGAAGGAGTAGCACCTATGCCAAAAGGTCTCTCGAGCCAGATTGGATCCTTGATTTGAGTGCAGCTGAGAGAGCTCCCTGCGGTGGCCCATTCCTAGCACCAGGCATTTACTTACTCTTTTATGCTCTTTGCAGGCCTAGCTTTTCAAACAGGTGAATATGAGAAAATGAGAAAACACCCGTGCATGAGGAACATGTTGAGTGGATTCCAGTCTGGTAGCTTCCATTAGTCATGCTCCTTGGACTGCTGAGGTGGTTCCAGATTTGTTCCTTGCCTCCAAACAGTGTTCAGAAAGTGGATGCAGGACAGAATTCCTTTTGGGGTGAGAAAGCCAGTGCATTGACTTCACACATACACACTTGGTGAGTCCATTACTGGTGTACTGGCATTTCTTTGATTCTGCATAATGGTGCCTCCTGTAGCACTGAGGCTGGACAGGAGCCTGGGCTGCCCCTAGGAGTTGTCGTTGAGCAAGGCTTGGAATAGACTGGAAGAACATGTGGGCTTGTGCTGTAACTTTCTTGTGGGCTAGCATGTCTTCCTGGCACAACAGTCAGAGTAGAGCAAGTAGTAGGTGCTAATTGCTGCTCAGCTGTAGTTATTACTCTTACTCGGCCTCTTATCCCTGGCAGTGTTTTGTGGCTCACAAATTGACCTAGGCCTCTCTTAAGGAGGACTGTTATGCAATTTGTAATGTTTTAATATGCACTATGCAGCCTCCCAGTTCCTGTGTTCTGGGGTGCTGCAGGAAGTTGTGGAAGGATGCTGTGGAGACTGTTCTGATGGATTGTGTAAAGGTAACCATAATTTCAGGTGTTGAGGGAAATCTAGCTGGGCTTCTTTCTGTAATATGTTATAAACACTAAAATAATTAGAGAATACAGGTTTATGTGAATTGCTGGTGCAATTTGGGGAAATACTGAAAAACTGGTTAAATAGTAAAAGAAGAGTATTGTGTCTTGGGCCGGAATTGAAGGTAGTTTTAATTCCTGAGGTACCAGTGGTGCTCTCCAGTGTTAACTACACTGATGGAACTTCTACTACAGAGGTATTCTTGTATAGGCTGGCAGTAGGTGTAAAGATGTGTTGCTACAACTGAGGAAAAAACTAACTTCACTCTTTGATTAATAGCTACATACCTGATTAAATTTAAAAGCTGTGCTTGTGTTCTGGCTTCTTCTAGAGGTTGTCTAGCCTCTTCCTCTTTCTTCATTTGCTCCTCAGCCTCATATGTTGCATTTTCTCAGTTTTTTCCTTCATATTCCAGGTGTTCTACTGCCATGTCAACCAGCTGCTGGCATTCTTCCTCTAACCACATTGCTCCTTCTTTTTGTCTGCATTTTTGTGCCTCTTTGAAACATCACCAACAACTATTAGTTGTTTACATACTTTCTATTTAGGAAATAACTTTTTTCATCAGCTACAGATAAAAAGAAAATTCTGTTATAATACTGACATGACAATATTTAATATTGTCTCAAATGAGCTTTTCTTAAATTGTAATTGGATTTTTGCTCAAGCCTTTCTCTGCAGCTATTTGTTAGAATCTCTTTTTTTAACTGTAGATACTGGGAGTCCGGCTTCCAGAGAAGATATGTAATGAAAACAAATGATCAGATGTAGCATGAGGATTGTTACTGCCAGCATCTTGCACGTTGCATTGTAGCTAGGCTGTGGGACTGTGGCAGAGAGGACTTCTTAGCATATCTGTTTAACAGAGGAGCCACTTAAGTACTGCAAGTTTGGGCCGTATTGTCACAGGAATTTCAAGGCAGACACACAGGCTCTGTCTTTACCAGAAATCATCTATTCTGATGAACCATCTGATGCTAAAGTAAGCATTAGTCTTTCTATAGACCATCTGCTGCTCCATGTTCCTCTAGCTGTTGCTTCTGGAACTTCAGAAGGTTCCTGTGGTAATCCTGCTGCTGCTGCCAAATCTGTTCTTGTGCTGTTTTCTCTAATTGTGACTTCTTTGCTGCAACCTCCTCCTCATGGCACCTCCACTCCTCTAGTTTCTGTTTCTGTAAACTAAAACGTAAATGATTATTAATTACTATAGCAACCTTGGGTTTGCTGAGCATTTTTGCCAGAAGAGCAGATCCTAGCCCAAGGAGCTCAGCAGATTGCCAAAGCAAAGGGTGGAGAACTGAGAATAAAGGGAGAATGGGTGCTGATTAGTGATATGTAGCATATGTCTGGTTGGTTCTGCAAATGAATATTAAAAATATATATACTGTCTACTTTCATCCACACTTTCTGTAAGGGGGCAAAAACCGTTATGTTTTTCATGTGTGCTTTTGAGAAGGACATGAGGGATATGGCTATGTGGCTTACATGGAACAAAGACTTAGAGACAAGGGATGGAGGACTACATGGGAACAGTTAGGAAAGTTCAGTAAGAGCTGGAAGAAAAAATTGGAATGCATCTTTGTGTAACAAGGACACAAACCCAGAACCAGAACAGGGGCTATGCAACAAATGAGGCAATGGAAAGCCTTGGCTGACATTTAAATGTAAACAAAATGACAGTAAAATGGGTTATTTTTGCAGGAGGATTCACACTGAGAGTAGGGAGGATCAAAGAAAGTCAAGGAGGTTCATGAAGCAAAGGAATATTCTCCTTATTTGGGGAATGAGAAGTTAAGGAAAATAAAAGTCATCTGCCTCACTGAGTGCAGTTCAAAGTACTTTCCAATTGGCTTGGTGTTCTCAGTCCAGCAGTTTGACTTGAATGCCTATTTGCTTTTCCTGAAATAAAGTTAATCAGGGCATGGCACTAATAAAAAAAAATTATAAATCTTTCTCTTCAGACGTGTGATTGAAACATGCTACTTTTACTAATCGGGTTCTTGGGGATGCCTGTTTTTCCGGGAATACTCTGCAGTGAATTCAGGCGTTTCTGGATAGGCTGCAGCTCCTCGAGACCACCCGAGGAGGTCGCTGTTCTCCCCAGGAAATGCCGTTCCAATGAAAAATTACCAGACGGACGCGAAGCAATGAGATGGTGTCAAATGTACTGTTTTGTGTAAGCACAACATTTCAAAGGGTGAATAGAAATATTATAATTATATTGCACCAGAGCTTGTTTTTGATACGGATCGGTTATCCAGAGTTTTGCCTCAAGTATTTGGTGGGGGTTTTTCTGTGGGATTTGTTGGGTTCAGTTTGTTTTTTTTTTCTAAAGCTGTGTCAGCAGAGGTAAAGAGCAAAAGTGCTCGTAACGATTTGTTTGTTTGTTTTGGTAGTATGAAATGCTTATTTAATTAAGGAATTAACCTACTTTGCTATGAGATCATTATAACCGTGTAGTTATAACAATGCCGAGGTTTTTGTCAGGGAAAACGTTCAGTAGTGGATTTAATGTTGTTTAGAAAGTGTGGAATATCATCTTCGTGAACTCACGGTAAGCTAGGTACAGTAGGTTGAAGACCTAAATTTGTTTAATGACTTTGATTCACTGATATGGATTATTTTCATTATCAGCAAAGTCTTTGAAAAGTCAGAATTCAGAATAATGATTAATGGATGAAAGTATTAGAAAAACTAAGTTAATTTAGTAGACACACACGCAATACTAAACTTAGGAAAAATCTAAGATGCTGCTAAAAGATGGAACTTTACCTATGCACATATTTGAGATTAAAAGGCTTGTGTTGTTATACTCTAGTTTGGAATTTGCCCGGGGGTGCTGGAGTAGTTTGCTGGCTTCTTCACACTCTATGTTGTTAGTCTTGTGTTATGTTAGAAGATGTTTTGTTGTTATCTATGTTTTTTCGTGCTGAAACGGTCGATGGGTGTGGATGCATGTGCCTGACTTGCAAAAGAAAAGCAAAGACAACAATAGTTCCATTATGTCGTTCCATTCAAATGTTCCCTTCTCAAATGAGGACATTATCCCCGCTAACCACGTCCTCCGTGCTCCTCTGTTGTTCCTTTTCCAGATCTGACTATACTTTTTCCATTTGTTCTTACTGCTCTTTTACCTTTCCTGCTCTTGCTTCTTCCTCCTCTTCACTTCTTACGTTTCCTCTCTGCCTTTTTTGTTCTCTTTCCTGTGCAGATATCTCTTCTTGCTATTTTTCAGGAGGAATCTGAACAAGAATGTCAACTTTAAGTGCATTATTAATTATATTCCGTAAATGATTATTTATCTATTATTAACTGAGATTTGAAACTTCTGAACGATATATGCTCTATGTACTTATTAAAGTTATGACTTCTGTAGGAGTTTTCCGGTCATTACAGCCAATGGTGCCTGTTTTCTCTATATGGTAAATGTTTTATGTCTATACTTTTTTTTTTTTCTTCCAGTAGATACTTGCCTTTGTGATATCTAATGATTCTTATGCTAATTTGCTAGTATTTAGTGTCCTAAAATGTTGCTACTTAAGCTCTATTCTTGAACCTCTTTCAACTTTATGTTTCTCCCTGTATTTTTTTTCTAAATGTTTTTGAACTTGTAGCAAGGGAGGGGGCAGGTACAGGGATTTCCTCCAGCCCCAGGAAAGAGGATGCTAAGGAAACAGGTATGGTCTAAAAAAGCATAAAACCCTCTTAGCTGAATGATCAGCTAGAGGATCACTGTGGTGAAATGGGAAAGTTACAGTCAGCCTGTATTTCTGGAGTTCTAAACTGGGCCTGAGGGAAACTTTTCCAGGAGATGCAGAGATTTAAGATGCATACCTGAACAGCCTCTTTACTTAGCTGTGTGATGTCTCTTTTAAAGAAGGCATTGGGGAGTGCTTCTGGGCTCCAGGTTTTCTATGAGATATCTGGTCTTGGATATTTCCAGTCCTGGAACTGCAGGTTTTGGGGACCTTGCCTCAGTGGGCAGTGGAATGGGTGGGCTCAGGGCTCTGCATGCCCCCGGGCTCCCCCCCACACCTCTTCCCAGCACCGCTGCCTTGGCCACCTGGCAGCAGAGCATCAAACTGGGGCAGGTGAGCAAACAGCCATGGGTATCTGGTGTGAGGGAAATGCCATACCTGCCCCTGTGAGTGATGCTCAAGTACATAAAAAACCAACACAAATCCTATTGCTCGTGAGGATAAAAGAGAGGGGGGAGTTATCTGAACTTGGCTACACTTGTGCCTGGGGTGAAAAATGAGCTGGGGCAGCTGCAGAGCTCTTTCTGGCCTGGGGCAGCCCTCGGGGTAGATCTTGTGGGGAGCAGTGCCGCCCGTGAGGCTGTGGGAGCAGCCGAGTGGGAGCTGGGGATAAGGGCCCTCAGTGCCCTGCCCCGGAGAGAGCCCCTCTGAGGGGGCACCTCGCAACCCGGTGAGGGTGAGCTGGGAGAGCTCCCGTGAACAGAGGGAGCCTGGCTGTCCCTGAGTGTGGCTGGGAGAGCTCCCGTGAACAGAGGGAGCCTGGCTGTCCCTCAGGGTGGCTGGGAGAGCTCCCGTGAGCAGAGGGAGCCTGGCTGTCCCTCAGGGTGGCTGGGAGAGCTCCCGTGAGGAGAGGGGGAGCCTGGCTGTCCCTCAGTGTGGCTGGGAGAGCTCCCGTGAGCAGAGGGAGCCTGGCTGTCCCTCAGGGTGGGGGAGAGCTCCCGTGAGGAGAGGGAGCCTGGCTGTCCCTCCATGGCAGGCACAGGTGCCCTGAGGAGGCAGCAGCCATGTTGTGGTGGTGGATGCTGGTGGCAGAGCTGCCTGGCTGCGGTAGCCACAACCAGGAACACACTTGGGTAAGTCTTTGTTCTCTTGTTTTATCCTCATTTCATGGGAGTTTCTTCAGTACATGACCCTGCCAGCACCTGCAAGCACCATTTCTCATCTCCACAGCCTCTGTGCTCCTGCCTGCTGCTCTGTGGGAGCTGCTGGCTTGGGTGGTTGTTGGAGGCAAGATGGCCTGAGCCAGGGGAAAACTGGAATGCTGTGGATACTATGGCAATTGTTCCTTCAGAGAACAAACATTTCAGTCTAGAGATAAATCTGGTCTTTCTGTCAATGTTTTTATATTTATGGGGGGTTTTTTGTTTGTTTGTTTGTTTGGGTTTTTTTTTGTTTTGTTTTTGTTTTTTTTTTTTTTTTGTGGTGCAGGATAGTGTCAGAACAAATCATAAATAGGACCCAAGGGTTGTGGTTTCATCTAAATCTCATAAAAGAATTTCCCCTATGATGTAACTTGGTGACTTATAACCTGTATTCTTGGTCTTTCTGCTCCTCTTCTGTTTCTTGCTCCACCGAAGTTAATCAAATACACCAAGAATCTTATTTTGAATTTTCATTTGTTCTAGTCAAAAAGGTGCATCAAATGCATCATTAGGACTGTAGTGGACTGTAGACAGAAAAACTGGGGAGAAAATATTAAGACCTTGATGGAGACAACTATTAACCTGGAACAGGTGATCTTGTCCTAATCAACATTACTGTTGCCTTGACTGCTCTTCTAAGGGCTTGACCGCTCTTAGCTGTCTGTCTAGATTAAATGTTCACAATTAACTTAACCTCTGCTGGAAATGGTAGAAGGCCATGCTGTCCACTAGAGAGAAGTTGCAGTATGAAACAGGTGAGTTGTGAGCTTTATGCTGCCTCTGACCTGCTGGTTAGCTTCGTGCCAGCTTTCTCCATCTCTCCCAGTCTGCTGCCTACAGTGCAAGGCCATATAAAATCCAACTTTCTGCTTCGAGGTATGACCCTAATGCACACAGGCATTCCTAAATAACCTCAAACCACATTTATGGTGAGTGCATGCTCTAGTTCATGTACTTAGGGGTATTCCAATTTACCAGTGAGGTTTGGAGAGGAAAAAAAAACCAGTCTAGCTATTGTCTGCTTGTTAAAACAATATATAATTCTTGACTTTCAATACAAAGTAAAAAGAAAAGTAACCCCACCACTTCTGCTACTGTAAGTGTAGTTGAAATCATTTTGACTGTGATGCTTGATGTATCATATTTGAGGCTTAATAATCAATTTGTTTTAATAACAGTTGATTACTACCACTTTCAAAAAATACAAAATAATATCTGAATACAAAAATTTTCCCTGCTCTTTTAACTTGCAAGGAACTAGCAAACAAAAGCATGAAAATAAAATTTGTCTTGAAATTGGGAAATAATGAGGACTGGACTGTCTCCTTCAATCTGTTTTGAAGACATTGACTATAACATATTAAGCCTTTATATGCTCTTGTTATCTCTCACTGAGATGACTAAAAGGTACATGCAGTAATCTTCAGCAAGATGCAAATAGATCAGTTTCTTGTTAGTCAACCTTACCCCGAGTGCTTATGATGTATGGTGATAAGGGGTATCAATTTATCTCCTTGCAAACAGCAAAAGCTGAAATGGTTGTGCCACTTTGTTAGTTACATTATGAGTTACTGATAAGAGTATATTCATCTCTTCAGAATTTGCACACCGGGACTTGACCACAACTGCTGCAATCCACTGTTGTATACTCACTGTGCTAGTGGGTCTGAAATTTCTGCATGAAACCTTAATCTGTGACATGAGGAGAATTTCAAGTTGCTTCATCTTCCCAGTGATGTGGAATTGCTGAGGAAAAGATAGAGAAAACTGGTTTTCTCTTTAAATTACAGTTAAGGATTTATGCTGAGAGCTAAACCTATGACCACTGGTTTGTGCAAAGAATTGCTCTTTGCCCTTGGAGAGTTGGTATTCGTTATGCTGCTCTCAGTGTAACTGCTTCTGCAGTTCCTTCTGGTACCAGGGAGGCTGTGTCCTATGCACTGACACCTCCTGGTTCTGTGTAGCCCTAAGACCACTTGTTAGACCAACAACTGGGGGCAAACTGATGGCATCTCAGAATATGCTTTGAGACAGAGCTTGTGCAGCTGTGTTTTTTCAGTGCTGCAGGTCCTAGGGAGGGGTTATAAGGAACAGTGCTGTTCTACCATTAATCAGTAGTGTCTGTACTTCTATGTACACATACATCACTGAACAGTTGACTGTATACAATTTCTGCAAGTGAGTGATTGTTTTGCCACCTTAACTTTATCCTGATGGTACAAAGCAGACAGAATCTGTACCACAAGCCAGACAGCACTTAGTGTATTGCCATGGTGTCTGAACCATGATTTAAACCAGTTTTTAACAGATAGTCAAAGACATTACAGGGGAAGGGGCAGGAAGTTTTGCTGCCATAGGACTTACAAGATCAAAGCTGTTGATAGCTGGGTATTTTCTTTCCTGCTCTCCATTCAGTGGTAAGTCTCCTCTTGTGTACTGCTTTTCAGAGTTACTTGTTTTTATTCCAAATGTCTCCTAAATTTCCTGATGGCTGGGAGATCTCAACTCTTGTTCCAGATCCAAGCTCTATATCCTGTGTTTAAAAAATCAAAAGATCCGTCTGAGTAACAATAAGATTAACAATCAAAGTTTAGACTTCATTCCACTTAAGAAAAAGCTTAGGAAGGTACAGAAATATCCTGAGGTTTTGTTTTACTCCTGCCTTAACCTCTCAACATGTTTTGCACATCTGTAAGCCCTAAAACTCTTCAGAATACTGTGTCAGTACCATGTAACGAACAACTTGTGTAATTGTGGTGGCCTAGCAGGTAGCTTCTACTCTCTTTGGAGATCGCTTGTCTCCTAATTACTGATTGATGTTGCAGTCTCTTTGGCTTCAGTTATGGATTTTTGATAGTCCTATGAAATTTAATTTTCCTCAATGTATTTGGTGGTTAAAAGAATTATTTAATATGTCTTAATAAGGATTAAATAAGGTTTAAGGTTAAAGACTTACTGGAGGCAAAAGTGACAATAGTATGGCCATGGGAGTGATAGGACTTCCTTCCTTTTGGTGCTTTTGGTTAATATTTTAGAATTGAAGATTTGAGGTTCAGGTGTACTTCCAGATCTTTGAACTAGTATTGAGCCTTTAAATGGTATGTAATTAAAAAGTGTCCTGAAGCCTTATATATATATACCGCAGTAGTAAAGAGATTGGATTTTTTATTTAAAATCCAAGTTTGCTGGTATTCTATGAGCCATACTGAAGTTGCTGGATCAACACTGGTGATTTCAATTATCAGACATCAACTATTGGGTAAATTAACAATAAAAAGGCGAAGGGATCTATAAACAGCAATCTGTGTCCCTTCCTGACAAAGTCTCAGTTTTCTCACTAGGTTTAGCTCAAAGTACAAGAGAGTAAAATGTAGAGGTAAGCAATTCTTTAGCAGTAGAAGATTGTCTTCTCAAAATATATATTTCAAGGGCAGTACTTGGGAAACGCGTACTAAAAGAATGCACTTCAGTCCTGGAGACTAAGGAGCAGGATTTTCCTTGAAAAAAGGGAAGCCATTCTGCTTGGGGGTATTCAGCGTTTTTCCCCGCAGAGCTGGCCTGTGGTACAGGATGTGAAGGCACCAGCAGAGAGAGCCATTGTTTCAAGGATGTGTGGAAAGCTGCACAGATGGTACAACTTGCTGGCAGGGCACAGCGCTGAAGTGTTACTGTAAAAGTAGATTTTAAGGAGATAAAAGAATTCTTGTAGAGAAGGATCTGCACTTTCTATAGACCCACTCCCCCTCCCCACAATATCTGGACAAATTTGCACAAGGTTCACCTAACTGTAAGGCCTAGATCCAGGCCTCTGCTGTTTTTTTACTTCCTGCAATGGGAAGTATAAAAAAAAAAGCTTTAATAACTTACCTGTGGTATGTGCAGAGCTTGTCTCAAATGAACTTAAACCGTGGGGACAGTCCCACATGCTGTGGGATGTTGGTCAGGAAAGGGCAGAGAAAGAAAGACATTAATTCCAAATATGTAGTTACGAGTCTTGGAACTGATGTTGAATGTGGTGGGGTTCAAGTTCAATATAACAACATGAACTGTTCTTCGTTACATTGTCAGTTGCTGTTGGGACTTGCAGTCATAGCACTGATGAAAGTGACACAGCCTTAGATGAGGCAGTTGCTATCATCCTACTCTGAGCTTGAGGACTGTGACCAGTCCTTTTTGGCATAAGACTACTGCAAGCCTGAGAAGGAAGACAGCAATCCCAGCTGTTCTGCTACCCATGACTATTTGCAAAGCTGAAATGGGTCTATTTACTTTTGTTAGGGTATGTGTAGTTGCTTGACAGCTTCTTGGTCCATAAGCAAAACCCTGTAAGAATTCAGAGCTTGAACAAATCTCAATAGAAAGCTTGACTGAAGTTGAAACTCTTCACCTTGCTGCATGCTGGAAGCTTCCTGAAAGCTTGATGTTATGTGTTCTTAATTGGCAGAGGATCTCTTACTTCGCCAAACCTTTCTACTCTGGGGGTAATGAAATCTGAAACCAGGCGAGTTTAGCGTGGTTCTGAATTTCATCACAAATCACATCTCACACTTCTCATTTCTTGCCTGAGGGAGAAAAACTCCAGTATCTTTGTCTCCAGAAAGGAGGCAACGCCTGCATAGTTCTTCCATGCTGGCCGATTTTATTGACTCAGTGATAATTGAGGAAGGAGTCAGGTATCAGCTTCAGCTTGTGTGTGATACTGGCACGTAGAGCCCTGTACAACCTAAGGCCGGCCCTGATGAGACAGCAAGAAAGAAGCAGTGATGGCAGCATGAAAACCAGCATTTTGCTGACCTATCTTACAGTTGTCACTAAAGGTTAAAGTGCAGATGGAAGAGCAAGGTGACTACATATTGCTAAAAAGAGTTCCTTCTTTACATATAGAGTACTGACTTCAGGAGAACAACTTCAGCTATCCAGAATCAACAATATATGCTAAGAAAAGCCAAACCTATATTATGCAGGCTGTGTAATAAAAATACCAAAATGGAGAGATGACTTTAAAGATGAGATTTTTTTTTTCCAGTGACAACCACAACTCAAAAAGGAAACTTCCTGAGACAATGTGCTTTTTTTTTTTTGCGTTTGTTTGATCCTTCAGAACCTCTTAAGCCTCGCATGTATTCTCACTAATATTTTACATTTTATTTCTTATTATTTCATATTGTAGTAAAGATGTAAA
Organism: Rhipidura dahli; assembly: GCA_013399225.1. Lineage (NCBI taxonomy): Eukaryota > Metazoa > Chordata > Aves > Passeriformes > Rhipiduridae > Rhipidura > Rhipidura dahli. The sequence continues at coordinate 2,456,662 of VXAC01002952.1, read as the reverse complement.
TGAATTTTTCACAGACCTGTCCAGCTTCAGAAAGTATCAGGAATAATAAGAGCATGTATGCTTGCCGCTCTGGGTGTTTAGTCCTTATTGGTCTTAAGGGCTATGTTACTTCTGCTGCCTTGCTTGCCCCCATGTTTCCTACTAGAAAAAATGCAGTTCAAGTATTTTTTTAGTAGTTACTGTCAGTTCTACCAGCCATGCTGCTGATTCTGTGGTCTCACGCTGTCACCACTGTGCCTTGACACGGTGCGGAGTAGATTGTGATAATGCTAGGTATGATTCCAACACTAGCCCTAAATCTGCTTTAAGGTAGTGGGGGGTATGTACCATTGATTTAACTAACATCTTCCTTTTTCTTCTCCCTGGAAGATGCACTACCTTCAAGAGTACTAGTAGTGAGAAAATTAGCAGTGCTCCTCTGGGAAATGGGTAGTTGGGAAGGAAAAAGTCTGTAGTTGTCTTGCACTGTATCTGCAACAGTGAATAATGGGAAACACTCATGGAATTACAATGGGAGATTTCTCTTAAGTTATCTCAGATCAGTGGGTTTCTAAAACACCCCACAAAACCAGTATGGCCTATAATAAGAACTGTTTATTTACATTACTGGGATTCTGCAATATTTTTGATGTGTTGGGATGCACCTAATCTTTCTCACCTCTTTTTCACTCTTTTAAATGCTTTTCACCTTTGTATGACCTTAATGATTTGGGATTTCAAATCTTCAGCAACTTCAGGTCCTTACCACAGTATCTGCACTGCAGGAAATAGTACTTTGCCTTGAAAGATCTGGGGACTTCTTGGAAGGTTGTTGTAGGGAGAAGAAAAGGAAAAGAAGCTAACATAAAAATGAGTTCTGTGGAAACAGCCCTGGAGGGAGTTTTCAGAGCTGGGATGTACAGTCGTTACAGGCTTACTAACAAGAAATTCCGTATGTGTGGAGTACAGAAAAGAGAAATCAACTATGAGATGAAACCCATGCTGTGTGAAAAGGTGTGCTTTAGGAACTTCCCTGGTGTGAGCAATGGCTAGCCAGGAGAGTTAAGAGCTTTAGCTAACAAATGCTGGAGAATAGCAGATAAGAGAATGAAACTCCCTCACTAATGCACTGGACTGTTTTCTTTGGTGTTCAAAACAGCAGGAGAGAACTCGCATTGCTCAATGTTAGCAGTTCTGGCCTGATACACACATGAAAGTTTTGTACATGGAAAGTACAAAAGGGAACACGTGACTCTTTTCCATCCGTTTTCTTTGATGAACTTCTCTCTAATCTGTTCTTTCCCTCTTCTCTTGGATTTCTATATGCCTGAAGCTAGGCCTAAGTTACCAAATGCTGCATTGGAGCCATGGCTTTCTGTGCCTGATCTGAGGTGATGGTAGGAAGAGACAGAGCCTCAAGTGACCAAGCATCAGCAGCTGGACAGCAAGGATGTTATGTTTCACCCCACATCTTCACTTAACTGAGCTATATGACAAGGCTGAGGGGAACCTCGGTGTCACATGAAGACCATCATTGCATAATTTTAAGCATTTGAGTAGTGTTTCTTTGTCATATGGGTGATGCTGAGCTTCCAGTAAGTCAGTTCCTTGGGATAGTTACAGCAGTAAAACTCCTTAAGAGAAAATGCATCTGGCAACAAAAGCTCTGAACAACAGGTAACTGATCCTCTGCAGAAGGTAACAACAAAGGCTTGTGAACTCATTTAATGTTCTAGTCAGAGCACCAAAATTAGTTGGGGTAAGAGGTTAATAAAGCTTTTCTGGTTCTTAGCAAGAAGTGGCTTTCTGATTTCATTGTTAACATTGCATGACAAACCCTTCTTGCTCAGTTATAGGTGGTATCTATTCTTTAATCCTATTTAAGCAATGGAAAATTTAATTTCTGCTTGCCACTTAAATCCAACAACTAGGTTATTTTAAGACTAGAATCCATGAAAATGTGCATGGGGATGATAGTATGGTAGCTATCATTATAGACTGTTTTATGAGAACAAGAGGACAAAATCTGTGTTGTGGTGACTGTTCTTCTGTTCAGAAAAGTCAAGGTATATTAGCTCTTCAAAAAAATATGAATTTCAGGTTTTGAGCTGCATTTGTAAAAGAAAATAATGTGTTTTTTTCTGAGAAATTGCTGAACAGATAAAGTCAAGGAAAAAAGGGAGGGGTAAACTTTTTGATTCAAGTCTTGAGGAATTAAATCGAGCATTAAAATAGATTTGTACCATCAGTCTCAGACGTGAACACTGCTAGGCTTAATGAGAACGTACTGAAGCAGAATGACAGTTTCTTATTAACTCAACAAGACTGGTCTAGCTATTTCCACACTGCTTTCCCTTGCTCATTAATGACCTTCTGCACTATATAAAGAATAGCCCAAACACTCTAAGCCCCTGGGAAGACCTTTTTATATGGTCTATCAGATGTTAAACGGCCTGCTAGCAGTGAAGAAACAACCCCGTGAAATGCTGATCAGCGTTTTTGTCTTGTTCTGGTGCCTAGACAAAAACCTATAATTGATTAAATTGTCTACTGCAAGATAACAAATGCAGGTGACATGCTAAGCCTGAGTCACTGATGTCTGCACTTCATTCCAGCCAAATCCAAGTTGACTTCAAAGTAATGGAGTCACAGCTGTAAGTAGCTGAGAAAAGATAAAGCTGTCAAACTTACCATGAACACCACTATAAATGAGTTAACCGCCTAGAAGGAAAATGTTTGTCATTGACCCATCAGTCTAAAAAAGCAGGAATTTAAAGTACCATGGATGTGATTGTTTCCTTTGTGTGCTGGCTGGGTACCTCAAGCAGTTCTTGTGTCAGAATCTGAGCAGCTTCTTGCAGGTAGAGCTAACAAGCAAATGCTGGACAGGTCTGCTTTGTTATCCTAAGCCTCACCTCTGCAGTCACTTTCCTGCAGCTGCACAGAATTGCAGATAATTCCTTGTAGTGCCTGGCTATAAGTAGCTAGGCTTCCTAAAACAGGACTGCTCACTGTGATTGGGAAATTGATAAATCAGATTGTGAACTCTTGGCAGTGAGTTAACTTCTTGTCTAGCGGTGTTTCACTGAGTTCAGTGGGCTCTACTCAAGCTTGTCTGTCAGTGAGGGAGATTGCTGTGGTTGGGGGGAGCAGCTCACACAACTGAGCCTCAAGTTACTTTGAACTCAGTGCAGTGGAGCCTTCAAACACACACCATTTTCTGCTCTGAGTGTTCACTGTGTTCTTACACTTGGGAAAGTAGAACCGAAAGCTGTGTTAATGATTTTCAAACACAGTCCCTGACTTTGTCCGAAACAAATCTGAGTCTGGAACAGTTTTTAAAAGGAGATTAGCTTTGAAAAAATTTTGTTTGTTTTGCTTTGGTTTTGCTCTGAGTTTATCTGAGTTGGAAATTGGTGAATATGTTGGGAGTTATTTCAGTAGGCATCAGTGCAGGTCTGTTGAATCAAGCAGCATCAAGGTACCTATATAAAATCAAAATAAATGCCTGTATAAAATCAAAATAATTTCCAGGCACAATTCCCTTTGGACAGAGATTAGTGATTTGACTTGATATGAAATCCCTATCCTCTAACCTGGAAAGCTTGCAGTTGTAAAAGGAATAGTATTTAATAATAGACCACGACTTGATTTCAATGGGAGCATTGTCTGAGTAGGGACATCAGAGCTTGGTTCCACAGCACCAGTAAAAAAAAAAAAAATAGCCTTTTTATTTATTGGGCACTCAGACTTGAAGGCTCCCAGGTGCCTTTTAGTCTAAGGGCTTGTCTGTACAGGAAAGTTAGTGTGCAATATGTTGGAATATGAATTTACAGTGCACCAAGTCCTCTGTGCTCCCCCTGTGTTTGGATATTTTTAGCACACAGTAATAGTGCCTTTCTCCGTGGCAGTTCGTTCAGCTTTGAAAATAAAATAAATCATGTTCTGCTTAATGCCTGTGTGGTGAGTGAATGCCAAATAGCCAATGCCCTCTAAACTTGTACCCAAACTTCCTCCTCTCAGCTAGTACTATGGATGATGTTTAGTAGGGTCCTGACTTTGTCCAGGAGGATAAGTGTGATTCTGCTTACTTTTTTCAGAAGGGAGAAAAATAGTGTGTTTTCAAAAGTCCCTGTATTTCAGTTCTCAGTAAGGCTTTGAGTATGTAGCAGTTTAGGTCGGAGGGTTCCAGTACAACTCTTTGAGAGTTATTTTCATTAATGTTTTGCAGCTGACACTAAAATACTGCATCCTTTAGTCCAGCTGAAAGGTTTGTATGGCTTTATAGTGAATTGCATTGAGGTTTGCTTTACTTTTTTTTTTTTTTTTTTTGCTTGGTTAGTTTTAAGCTCAAATCCATTCAAATAAATGTTTTTGCTGGCATATACAGAAGAGGCAATATTAGAGTGAGAATGTGGAAGAGGAATAAAGGAGGGAGGATGGACATATAAGTACTAATCTGTGGGGGTTTTGTTTGGTTTGTTGTGGTAGTGCTGAAGTTTGCCATGTTTTGAAACAGTCAACAGAAGATGTAAGGCACCTGGAGAACCCTCAGTTTGCTCATAGTTCTTGTAATGAAAATTTGGCAAAGAAACCTGACTGTTGGTGAAGCTTTGAAAGATGGGATGTTGTCTGTTTTTTCTCTTAACCTGGTAAAAAAAGATCAGCAATGACTCTCAAGATAATATCTGTTTTGGGGGAAAAGGGGAATAGGGGGAAAAATTATTGCTAATTCAGTCTAATCCATACTTAATCTATTCACCTTAAAAAGTAAATTCCTTCATCCTTACTACTTTGAAAATGTACCAGCTTGCATATAAACATTAGGAACTGATGGTGAGTCTTTCACCTTTCACAGAATTGATGCTACCTTGTTGTTCTGCCTCAGGTATCTGTGGTATGTCAGAGGAATGCAGCAGAGAACCAAAGTCCACTTAATCTCTTTATCCTGCATTAATCTGAAACTCCCAGAGAGAGACAGTCCTCACTTTGAGGTTCTCTGAATTCAGCATCAGTGCTCCTGTTTCCTAGGAGAAAAATGAGGGAGAAATAAGTCATAGGTCCATGCACCTAACAAATGCTGCCATGTGAATTAGGGTAAATTTCATAAAACTTACTTTTAACTGGCTCGTTTCCTGAGAAGGATCTACTTTGTCAGGTTCTGCTCTTCTGTATGGTAAAAAGAAACACAAGCCCATTAATGCTAAAGTGAATTATTGTCTTTTTTCCAACTCTATTGTTAAACAAGTAAAAATTATTCCATCCAGTTGGGAAACTAAAGCAGGCTGAAAGAAGCATTGCTGCTGTGTTTGTCATATGTGTGTGCAGATAAGATATAGCAATATGATGGGAAGGCTGGGATCCTCTCTGGGCAACTGTACCTGGAATCCACACATGCTGTTCACTGCAGGGCCCTATTCTGTGGGAGTTCCTTCTTACTCCCAACACCATGAGACTGAAGGAGAAGAAATGTGACTTGGATGTCAACAACAGTAAGTTGTCTTCATGGGATGACTGTGGTGAACCAGTCAGTACTAGTTATTGCTGGAGACTGGTTTGTGAGATGTTTGCAAACACACAAGTTTGCAGCTAGAGCTGATCAGAAAAAAAAAAAGTTCTTTATTTCAGTCATGCTGGGAGAAGGCTCTCATCCAAGTTAAATTTTGCCTTGACCAGCTCATGTAGTGCACACAGCTTTTCCCTGCCTGATGTTTTTAAAGCCATGCTATGCATTGATGCAATCACAAAATATTTGAGCTCATGATCTCCTGTGTTGTAACTGTGGTGAGGATAGACCTAAAGGAAGTACTACTGCAAGCACAATAGTAGCTACAGGTAGGAGAATCAGTGTTAAAGTAGTTAATTCTTTCTTTTATCCAAAGAAATTGAGCCCCTGGTGAACTTTTGGCTGTGTGAAGGAAAAAATACTTGACCTTGAATGACTTGCACAAAGACCAACAGGGAGACTGTCAGGCTGGGTCTTGCAAGCAGCCTGGCTCCTGATCCTCTGCTGAAGCTGCTAGACCAAATGTCTCTCTCCATTCATGCTGAATGAATTCTCAGTCTGTGCTACATTTTTCTCCCTTGAATAATAATTGTTAATGAAAAGGAAAATACAGATAGCACAGAGAAAACATTGGAAAGTGAAGAAAGAAATGTCTGGGAGTAATAGCAATACTGTTATTCCCATGTTAATGATTCAAGAGCTTTCTGACTACCGTAGAAGTAAAAATGGTACTAGCTGCAGTCTACAGAGATTTGGGCAATGCAGGGAAAATTTCCAAATTGGTCAGTAATGTCCCCCATGTTTGTTCTCAAAAGATACCTTCCCTCCTGCCTGGGTGTGAGGTGGTCTCTGAGATGCAGAATGCCCCTTTGCAGGCCTAAACCTGTAGTTAATTAATCTGATATCTTTCCTATCTGGACTTACTGGTTAAGAGAGCTTAATAAATTACTGAGACACTGATGTCAAAGAAAATAGGCAGACTTCCCAATTATATCATCGGGTTTGTCTGTGCCAGGATTGCATGAATGTGCCCTTAGTATCTGCTTTAGCTCCATGTCTGCTGTTCTTTTTACCCAAGCACAAATACCAGTGATTCTAGTAGCTCTTAAATCACTAGATCCTTCAGACTGTGTGTTTTGTTATAACTACATTCACCTCCCCTGCTCCCTCCCCCGTTTTGAGGTCAGTTGCCTGTGACAGATACTATGTTCTATTTGGTATTTGCAGCTAACCACTTCTGATTTTAGAGAACATGGTTTTAATTAGCTCTCTTCCTCTCTGGTTGGTGAACAGAGTTGGCCTCAGGTGGAATTTTTTAATTGTGCTATTGCTGTCTATTACACAAGTAGAGTTCTGTTTCATAGAGTAAATTTGAAACAAAAATGAGACTTTTTGTAGCAGAATTCACAGGACTGGTCAAACTTTAAAAAGTCATGTGAGCAGCTTTTTCACACATGTACAGTAATGTGCACAGAAGTTCAGGGAGATATTTTCTTCTCTGTTTATCTGGTTTGACTAGTTTTTAAAAATATTTGCCAAATTATCTGCTGACACACTTACATGATGCTGTGCAGTTGTGGTGCTGAAGTTGCCTATTTCTGCTACTTCTTTAGGAACTGATTTCCTGAGGTATTTTTGGGGAGCTCCAGGCTTTCCCTTCTCCCTTCTCTCACTGGCATCAGTTCTTAGGTTTGACTGACCTCTAAGTGATTCGGTTCGCTACTTTGTTGAAAGATTTTTATTATTATTATTACTCTTTATTATTATTTTGTACCTTTTCTTTTGTTTGTCTTGTTGGGCTAGTTTGGAGCTGCCATGAAGCTGCAGTTACTGGAAGACCTGGTTGCTGATTTCCTTTGCTGTGTAGTACTTGGGAAAACAGCAGCCTGTCAGCCAGTACAGGTGAAAGCAATTCTCTACAACTTTGTGAACATTTACCAGAGTATATCACATTGCTGGAAGGTTTTGGGGTTTTTTGTTTGTTTGTTTTTACCTAAGACCTTGCTCTAAGCTATTTAAATACACTCTGGAAAAAGCTATCTGTAGTTTGAATACACCAGCCCCTTATCTATATAGCCTCCAAAATCTCCTATCTCCAAGGTCGTGGTTTCCAAGATTTGGTAGGGTTCCTGTACAGATAAATCACATCAGAGGCATGACCTTTATCCTTGGTGCTGTTTAAATAGCTTAAATATCTATTGACTTCATGCCTTGTGATTTCAGTTGCTGAAGAGTGAACACTAAAGAAAGGAAGAGTTGACCTACAGTGTATCAGATGAATGATATCTTCATTTATAGAGCTCTAAAAATACAGATATCGTTTTTCAAAAAAATTCTCCCCCCAGCAGTACTGTGTTGTGGCTGATTGCTTTTGAGAGGGAATCTGCTTCCATATGGAACCTAGCAAAAAAAGGTACAAATTTCTGTTGTAAATGCTGAAGTTGTTGAGGGAAAGATGAAGATAAAAGCAAAACAACTGGGAACCTTCTTTGTCTGTAAATAAATATTCCCTAGTGGTTCTTAAGAAAAATCTTTAAATTATTTGCCTAGGTAGTTCCGCAGCTTTGTGGGGATTTTCTGTTGAAAGAGAGAGTGAAGATAAAGAAATGTATCTGCATTTGCCCCTTAAAGGGCAGGAGACCCAATATATTACAGAAATCTACAGTCAAGTGTCTCCATGTGTTTCCTTCACTACAGCTGAAGGACTCCATGTCATCTATATTTGCAATACAGTCCCACTTTCTTGAAACTCTGCTCTGGGATAATCTGTTAATAACGCGCGCC
>VXAC01002952.1:2389171-2448357 GCA_013399225.1 Rhipidura dahli | reverse complement strand
GCCCCCCCCCCCCCCCCCCCTCCAGTTTTTATACTTGAAAGGGCTGTGGAAAAATGCATTTAATTGCAGTGTGTGCAATGCCTACTTGAGTTTGGAGACAGTGCAAAACTATAACCAAAGACTGATTAACTCACTCACCAGCACTAATGAGTTAACTCTGGCCTATTTACTGGACTGTTCAAAGATCAGACAGACCAAAAACACCAAGAACAATGCTCAGCTGAGGCCTGTGGGTCAATGCAAGGAATTTTAAAGATGGGTCCTTCTCTTTGGACTTTGTTCCCTACAGGAATATTAACCATGTGCTTAGACTACATAAACTGGATTTTGTGTTGTTCTTTACATTGTGATAGTGCTAAATATTATTGTTCTGGTGACCGATGCAACTCTGCAGCTGCATGATAGTGTTGTGTGATTGTGGAAAGATACACTGTGGAGGAAGAGGTCTTGAGTCTTTCTCATTCGTCTCACTCACATTAATGGTGCCCACTCTTTTCTTCTGGTAAGCTCTCTCCAAAACCTGTAGAGTTTTCCATGAAGATGACAGAAAGTATTTCAGAGCCATGATGTACTATGAATTGTATTTAATATCTGAATTATTAGAAATAGTTCTTATAACTGCAAGCAATAAAAGTTCCTGAATGTGGTCTTAGAGCTGTTCTTTTCTGGGATTTGTATGGTGGTGGAATGTCACTGTGAACCATTAGCTGTAATTTTGTACAGCAAATGCACCTGCATTTCACTGGTGAGGTGATCCCATCTACAATCTGCTTTTATAGCCCAAGGTTTGTTTTTGTTAATGTTTTTAAAGTGCTTTAAATTAAATGGCACAGAAATTTATTTTATTCTAACATCTGTTCCTTCCTGAGAGCTTGTGAAAGCTGGAGGAGCTGTGCAGCTGTAAGCCAGCTCCATAGCCTGCATCTCTGTGAAAGCATCAAGAACTAAAAGTACGTTGGTTATATTTCTGTGGTTATATTTCTGTGGTTATATTTCTGTGGGTTATATTTCTGTGGTTCCACACTGCTGTTTGCATCATGTCTTCACTATTCCATCAGCAGGGAAGGTCTCAACAAATTCTGTCAGTCTCTGGAAACAGTAGGTTTTGGGCAGTGTTGAAAAGTCTGGGAGATGACCGTGGTGGTACAGTTGCAGATGAAAGAAAACATTCAGTTGGCACCCTGAGTCTCTCTTATGCTGACAAGGACATGAAAAATTTCAGGCTTTCTGCCATATCTTACCCTAAGCATAGCCTATCCTTTTGATATTTATCCATGGTACTGCTTCTTGATCTGCTTCACCTTATGAAACTTTTCCAAGATGTTTCTTCTCACCCCAGTTACTTCTATAAATTCCCTTACCAAAGCTGTTACCCTGAGATATGGTAAACTCTCCCAGCTTGAAAAGAAAATGTCTGTTTTGTAATTTTAAAAGTATTGTGTACATTTGTGGTACTGTAAAATAATTAGTGTGAATAACATGGGAGTTTGTCTGGGATATGGACTTTAGGTCTTATGTTCAGACTGTGTTAGGGTGGGAAGCAGAATGCAGAGGAGTACTATCTGCTAGCTGTTGATTATATAGAACAATCCTCACTATTTATTGTGATGGTCTTAAAGAAGCCTTATTATATATCATTATATGGAGGTATAGCTTGTCTGGATGTATAGCTTTCTTGGATTGACTGGTAGCTTACGTGTAAAACAGGCCCAGTGCTGGAAATGCAAAGTTGTTGCAGAGCAGGAGTGAGCTGGATTGGCACTGAGGTGTGGGAAGCTCGTTTATGCAAGTTGTAGCTGGTGGTATCAGTGCTTCCTTTTCATGAATGCAGAGTTTAACTTTGCTGCCAGCCTGGCAGCTTCCCACTGGGATAATGTAATGCAGCTGCAAGATTGTTTTGGCTTTGTGTTAACTCCTTCCCATGCCTTTTTTTAATAGTCTGTCTCCTGCCTTTCCCCATTCAGTCATAAAACCTTTCCTAACATTCGTTCTACTTTTAAGAGCTAGTAAGGGCATGGCAGTTGATAACGGAGCCAACACCCTTCCATAAAAATGCACTTTTCAGCAGTGAAATCTGCTACCTTTTGGGGAATTTCAAGAGCTGATTCTGGGGAAATGTGTTTTGGTTTGTTCTCTTTCTCTGCTAGCTGTTCCTCATACCACAAGGTTGGCTAAGGTGCAGTTTTTGTATTTCTGTAACTATTTAAAAACTGGTCTGAGATTTTGAAATGGAATAACAATCTAGCTTGCCTGAGTCTTGATCCACTTAAAGGGATATGAAAGGGCTTGAGATCACTCTTAGGAAACAAGGCTTTTTCAGGTTCTTGGTCCTTGTTCAAGAATCAGGGCCAAGTTTGCCTCTCTAGATACTTGACACATAGTCTCGAGTGTTGATTTAACCTGGTTGTCACAATTATTTTGTAACAAAAGCAATTATTGATGTTGTAAGTCATGCATCAGTTATGGTAGAATGAGATTTGTTGTTTTAATCATAATTAAAATAGGCTCAATTTCTATTTATCGCTCAGCTTTCCAGTTCTTACCCATCAATGCAAAGAATTTGAGATTATAGTAAGCTTCTTACTTCTTTCATAGTGTGAAATCCAGCTTTTAAAATCGGGATAAGGCCTTCTTTCAAGGCAATGAGGAAATGATCAGAATCAGGATAAGGCAAAGGTAGCTAACTCCACTCTGCCTGTGATTGCACTCTTGTTCAGAACCCGCAACAAAAAGTGTAATTAAATAATTTGTATTTCCTGTGTGGAAACCACAAATATGGAGGAGTGTAAACAGTAGCAGTGACAAATTTTATTGTCTTTGGGGGCTGAAACAATAGACCAGGGGGATGAAAACTCTCCTTAGTTAAAACTCTCTGCTTAGTTAATTCCTTACTTTTGAATGGCATGTGAAGGGCTCAGGTAAAGTTTTAAAGAACCCAAATTGACCTCAGAGGGAAAGGAGACTGCTTTTGTGTATCTGTCCTTCTGTCTTAGTAAGTAGGTGATGACTTCATCTGCGTTAGTAAGAACCATTTCTCTCTACAGCCAATGTGGTAAATTGTTCCAGTTTCTTTTCCAATGTTTTCTCTATCCTTGTCCTGACAAACCATTCTTGTAAAGGGAGATCTCTTTCTACTACTTTTGTTGCCATTGTGTTACAGATTGTTTGGAGTGACTTTTCAAGACCTGCGATTAAGACCTGCAAAAGATCTGGGAGAATTTCTTTGTCTTGGTGTTTTCTAAGTCATCTGAGGAGCTCACAGGCAGGCTCTGATCTTTGCCTTGTGCCTTCCTCCTGTAGCCACTGTGGGGGTCAGAAGGAGACAGCCGTCAGACGTGGAGACCCAGAGTAAGAGTTAAAATAAACCCTTGGGCACAGGAAATTTAGGCATATCGTAGTTGTTCAGATTTTCAAAAAATACTCAACGACCTGCTGCTAGAAGCAAGCTCAGTGTCTCGGTGTCCTTAGGTCTAACTGAATATTGGGAAATTCAGCTTTTGATTTGGGTCTTTTAAAAAAGGTTTGCCCCTGCAGTCTTGACAGCATGGAGTAGGAAAGCAGCAAGAGGTTATCAAAAGTTGTGTATTGGAAACAACCGGTCAGTGTCTGGAGGGTGCTACGGTGCAGTCACCAGCATGTAAAGGCAGACATCTGTAGGATGCTTTGGGTTCCAGAGATATTTTTATGAATGAAAGGTGCTTATGATTGGAATGCATGCTGAAATAGGCAGTGCTAATGGAGTCTCTACAATCTCCTTATCTTCACCAGTAAATCTGCCCCCGAAGATAAACGTTTAGTAACATTCCAATTTGGTTGTACTTGCTAAAAGTGATTGAACTAATGACCCATAATCCAATAGATCTATTTGTAGTGAATAACACCAAGGGTTCAGTCCTGTGCTGCTGATTTAGCAGGATGTTTGCTTCATTTACGACATTTCACTGTTGCAGTACTTGCTCACTGATCAAACCAAATGCTTTACCTGGCACTGAATGTAGTCCGCCTTTCAGTTCCAAAAGGGCAACAATTTCTTTGCATGTATAAAAATTAACCAAAATCTCACATGCTCTTGGGAATCAGTAAATGTGTGTATGAGAGGGAGAAATTTGAGTAATTGTTTTCTTAAGATTTGGTCAGATGACAAATGTAACTTCTGGTGCAAATACTTGTGAATATGGGTCTGAAATTTGCTTTGGTCAGTAATACCGCTGCACTCAACTTTTTCCTGCAAACATTAGGGAAAGGTGGAACTATGGCTAAAGTAAATTAGTATCATACTTCAAACAAATACCTGTAGAGTTCTTTCTGTTTGGCAAATGAAATGCTCCTAATCACTTCAGCGGGAATCTCTCTGTTTTAAGGAATGCAACATCTTGACCTAAGTCCCCTACTGACACGTAATAAGACCCACTGAACCATGTGGTACTACTTATGCACATGAGTAATTTTATGGACAACTTTACGCAATATGCAGGTCCAGGACAGCATTTATAACTGCAGTCATTGATTTTTGACTGCAAAGTAGCAGACTTACATATTAGGCTAGAGTGACAGGGATCCCAGTCATGTTTTCCTGCTGCTGCACTGTGGATGGTCTCCTCTTCCTTCTAATCTAACTCTTGTAGAGAATTGTTGCTTCCAGAAATCCTGAAAAATCTTCTAGTAGCTGTTTAGTCACAAGTTATTTGTTAGATTGAAATGACTAGTCTTCATTCCAGGAACTTCCNCCCCATAAATAAATAAGCTCCCCACCCTTCTGCCGTCACTCAAGTATTTGCTTTGTTGCAAAGTTCTGCTGTTCAGAGTAATGATGGTTGAAGTGAGAGAAATAACTATTTTTATGAGAAATTTCCTGGGACTTTTTTCAAGCACTGCTCCGAAGTTTGCTGAGTTTTATTGCCAACTCTTTATATAAGAATTGTGTTGAGGCAATGCATCCTGATACCTCAGCTTGTATTCTTGGGTTTTGCAGCCTTGCCAGTAACACTTTACTGAAGACCTGGACTGAACAGTGACTGGTAGAAATAATCTTCCAACTGTTTCTCAGTAGACTTTAATTTAGTAGTTTGAGAGACCAAGTGAAGCTCTAGGGATGGACACAGCAAAACAGTGAGAGCAAAATAGAGTGCCTTCACAGCCTGAGTATTCTGTCCTACACTTACAGTGATAATGCCTGATGCATCAGAAAGTTTGCAGCAAAACTGAGGCATTTCATATGCTTGGTTTCAGAGGCTCCACTATATATATACTTCTTTTAAAACTGAAAGTATGTAAAGCAAGCCCAAGTCATGAAAGAGATAGCCTAAACAGACAATATTGATCTTCTGTCCCCTTTTTTATCCTTTGCAGTGAATTAGACAAGTTTCCATCTTCTAACCTTTGTGTAGGATCATGCACAACTTCCAGTGGAAGCATTCCTGTTTAAACCTCTGTCTTAAGGACCATTTTCCTGCCTGCTCTCCTTCATATCTGTCTCTGTTTAATCTAGCTAGCTATGTTCTACAGACCTTATTAGGTAAAACCTGCTTCCTCAGTTCAGAGTCAGTGGTTGTTGTATCCCAAATCTTCAGGAATGGCTCTTATTGCAAGTTCACTGAAAATTTCATTTTCTCCTCAATGTGATGAGGTAGAGTTTAATCTGGATGATCTGCACAAACTACAAAGGGTTATATGCAGGAGGAATGCATATTGTTGGAAAAAATAAGTCCAAGTTTCTGCAAGGGAAAATCTGTAGGGAAAAGCAGTTTGGCTTATTAGACTGACCAATGTAACTGTGAGGAAAGAGAATAGATAAGCTTTTGGACCTGCAAGACCTTTTCCAGGTCAGCTGATTACCTATCCACTTAATGCAATTTTTGTTTATGTTTTCTGATAAATGCTTGATGTTACTTCATACCGTATTTTATAAGATGTGGCTTGTACCTTATTTCTTATTTCTTCTGTCAAAGAGATTTCATGTGAATATCTGTGAAGATTGGATCCAGTTTAAAAAGGTAATTCAAAGCCTTCTACAATGAAATTGAAAGCGTCTTGATCAGGGTCTATATAGTTTTCTTTATACTGCTCATAAAGTGAGTTTTAATAGCATTGTTGTTTAAAAAACAAAATCACAAATGGAACTGGCAAGCAAGCTCAGCTGGCTAGGCTGACAGGCCCAGAAACAGGAATGAATTGGTTTTCTCCTGCCTAGTTGGAGGACAGCATCAGCAGTGCCAGGTCCCAGATACACAAACCTACTAATATGCAAATAACACCTGAAAGACAGGAGAGAGGGTCCATGTGGATCCCGGACTGCTTCGATGAAGCAGTGGCAGAGCCAGTTGTGCACTGGTGGGCTTAAGGATGAGACTGGCCAGGGTCCAGTTAAACTCACTCTGATGAAATAAAAATCATGGCTTGGAACTCTGTGGAGGGTCTGCCCCCTCTCTCCTGTGTGTGCAGGCAATGCCAGGGGTGGGTTGGATTTTCTGTGTTTCTTTTGGGGGAGACTGAACAGAGAGATTTGGTTATCAGCTAAGGGAAAGCAGCTGTCTCCAGCTGTCTGAGTGTGCTTACACAGGTGGGCTCCATAGCTAAAATACTGGCTGCACCCCGAGCAGGGTCACAGTCACAAACTCCTACAGGAATAACTCAAAACTCTAGCTGGCCAATTTTAATGTGACAGTCCATGAAGGAGAACTTGCCCTTGCCCCTTTGTCTCAGTCTTCTTCGCTTCTCAAATTCTTGCATAAACTCATTTGGTGCATCTTGTGTGACAATCTTCAAGTGCTGCTGTGAAAGTCAGGAATAACTTGAGAGCTCTGTGCATGCTTTTGTCTACTTACTAGTGAATAGCTTGCCAAAGCTGCCCAGACTTTTAAGGAGGCAGTAGTGTAGCTTTTTAGTTCTAAATGGAATGATGTATGTTGTTTCTTTATAATACAGAATTAAAATAACATCAATTATAATTTTGTGCCTTTTCAAGTATCTATACCTTTTCTGCAATCTGCTGACATGAATAAGAAATGCAAAATGATCATATAAGAAGTCTGTTCTAATTATAAGCTTATTTTTATTCATATAAAGCACTGTTCTAGTCACCTTGAAATTTCCCTCCAGAGAATGGCTGCTAAAAATTTCATGTGCTTTTGCTCTAAAATACTGGAGGGCCATGTAGCTGATTATCCTGTAACAGTAAATATAAAGCCTTTGCCTTGTATGTGGTACAATGAGGAAATTCTTGATATTCTTGTAGACCAGTAGCATTAACGTTTTTGCAGTAAAAGGGCAACTTGGTATCTGTGACCTGTTGACTCTTGTTTTTTTAAAAAGCCTTCAAAAATCCCTTGTGAATCTCTTGGTTAGAATGGAAAAAAACCACCAAACCTCCATTGTTCTTTAGTAGAGAGTGTTTCTGAATACTTAAAAGCTGTAAAGAAAATTGGAGGAAAATCTGTGTTCAGACCGTGACTAACCTGCAAGCCAGTTGTTTTAAGATGTTGACTCCAGCTTACTCCGTTATCCCATGACAAATCTGTTAGGGTTTTTCCCCTTAAAGGAAGTTTTGATGCAGTTTGACATAGACTTCAGATTCCTTTTTCACATATATAGAATTACTAAACTATAAGCACATTATTGCAAACATAAAATCATTATCTCAGGAATGAACATCTTTCTGTAGAGCTGATAGCTGTAGTATCTGAAAGCAAAAAGCACTCTTTATCCTTAACTTCTAAGGTCTATTCAAGATCCTTCAGCGCTGGGGCTGTTGCAGGAAGGCTTTAATTTTTAAGGAGCTTTTCACTAATGGAGATGTTCTTGCTGTTTCAGGTGTCTAACAATCTTGCAGGAACTGAGTGACTTCTTACTGCAGAACAGAACAAGGAAAGTACTGAACAGCTGCCTCTGGTGGGATATGGCTGAGATCCATGGACAAACATACATAAAGGTAAACTGTGATGATAGCAATGTCTCACCTCAGGAGACTGGTAAAAATATGATGATATTTGAATCCTGAGAGAACCTGCATCAGATGGGCTTTCCTCTGAATCACAGAGTGAAAGAGAAGAGACCATATAAGAGATTTTTGCAGGCAAAATCAGCTTTTATGAACAAAGAACTCGGAATGACAAATGTGTGTCACAAATGTGCAGAGTCATCCTGCAGTGTTTTGGTGCTAGACTCTAATACGGCTATCAGGGGAGTCTGAAGGGAATAATGCAAATGGTTGTTAGCAAATGTATAGTTAAGAGAACTAATTGGACAGAAACAGCTAAACAATTTCAGTCCCATAAAGAGATGAGTAGACTTCAGATGTTGCTTAAGATAAGTGCATTTCAAAGAGGAGGTGGTGCAGAGGCTTCAAAATGTCTCCCAAGGACCATTTGAGAAAACTCCTCATCTTCCTGCCCTAGTGGCAGTTTTACTATAGAGCTCACAAGGCGAGGATTTTGTCCTGGGAGTTGAGATTAGAGAAATCTGTGTTGTGGTGAACAATCTCAGAGTGGAGTTTGGAGCTTTTCCTATGGTCTTTAGTTGCAGTACCTATGGTAACTTGAACTGAAAGACGTGTTCAGTTAATTTCATTCAGCTGGAAGGAAAACCATTTCCAGCCTTCACTTGCTCCCCAAAAATAATCATAATTACTTAGGTTTAAAGAATAAATCTTCTGATGAGAAAATAAGCATTTAAATGCTGCCTTGTGTACTTTAGCTATTCCTGAGCTTGCAATATTTAACTTCTCTGGTTTTGGTGAAAATGTTTGTGGGATTTTTATATTTGTGCTCAAAAGGATTGAATGATAGTTTGACCAGCATGTTAAGTTTGGAACCTGGGAACAAACAACTCTGGAAACAAAAAATATGATCAATATTCAATGTAGAGTTCCAGGGTACATGCACTGTATGTAGACCATCCATTTTTCAAACCCATTACTGGGTTTCAAGATATGATTTAATTGACAAATAATATAATAAACATTAATTTTCTCTCTCAGAACAAAGAGAGAAAATTCTCCTTTCTAGAAAAATCTGATAATGAAGAAGATATGTGCACTGTACACAAATTTTAAAGTATTCCAGTCACTTATTTGTATATTACCACATTTTACCTCATTAAATATTAATCTTGAAGTTCTTGATCTTAATTTATTATGGGGATGCTGATTTCCATATTTATTATGTTATTTATTGATACACTTAATGTAGTTTGAGGGAAAGCTCTGAAATGTAACTTAACATTTTCAAATACAAGTTAACAAATAAAAAGCATTCCAAAAGGATGTAAATAGTTTTCATATTTAAATTTTGGGTTCTTGAAAGCTTGATATACCTGGAGGGTTTTTTTGGCTATTATAGAATTTAAAGGAATAACATTTGTAACTCAAAATTAGTGAAACATTGGGGGTTGTGGCTTGTAATTTTTTCAACACCTAAAACCTGTTCTGTTGTGTCCAACAATAAACACAGGAAAAAAATGAGAACAATTTCTCACAAAGCTGAAATGTGTTCATGTTGTGGAGTAGACACCTGATGTCTTTTGATGAATAAGGGGCAATTTTTTTATTTTTAGTGTACCTCATGCTGTACCTGTAAAAATCCCCTCCAATTTAGTCAAGTTATAAGCCTTGGAGAAATTTCTGTTTACATAGTACAGTGATGTTTATAAATGTGAGTTGGAGAAAATCCATTAATTGCTTTCCTATCTGTTTTGTCTTTGCTTGGCCCAGGATTGCTTCTCCTAGAAGGGTGCTGTACCTAGCCCCACTGTTACTCTTCATATGCACTTAAGACTTGAAAATTCGTAAGTTACAGTTTAATGCAATTTTAAAAGATGTTTCTTAGCAAGTTATAAGATAGTGATGCTTTTTATTTTTGCATTTCAGAGCATCAAGCGACTAATCCAATTGCCACTGTAGTCCAGAATAGTTTTTTATTTGGGATTACATCCCCATATCTTAAGAATTTGTACACTGTTATGGTTTATTGCTGTAGTTTAAAAAATATTTAAATGGTTGTAGGATCTTATTTCTATGACCAGACATCTGATGAAGATCTGTCTCTTTTTTTGATAATCTCGGCTGACATTCTTTAGCACTAATGCTGTCAGCAAAATAATATATTCATGCTTAATAATTTTTAAAAATATCAGATCTCTTCACCTGTAATAATGGTTCAAAATAGTTTAAATGGTTGCAGAGGTATTACTTTGGCAAATAACTGTCCTTCAAGCCCTATTTTTAGAAGAAATAGCTAATGCTGTTTGCATTCGTATGTTTTTAAAGTGCCATGCATGTGATGTTTCTTACCGAAGGGGACACTTTTAACAGTGTGCTAGAATTTCTTTTCCTCTTCACTTAAGAGAGTTGTCTGAAACCTTATGCAGCCTCTTCCTAAAATAAATGTTTTTCACAGGTGTTCTGCTAAACAAACATTGCTGGGAGGTTTCTAGGTTTTTGGGATTTTTCTGTTTTGAAGCTACATTAGTAAGTCTTGGTCTTTTTGGTAATACAGTTTTAACTTGGAACATAACATCTAGCAACAAAAATGTATATATTGTGATCTGAATGTGTTCTTTCCCCCAAATACAGTTAGAGCATATGTTCTTATCCTGTGCAGCCTAGAGGATGGCTGATTGTGTGTGGAGAGATTTGGGCAAAGAGAGACTGTTGGTGCATTTCCCTCTTATGCGCCTGACTTTGTTTATGCAACAGAAGTTAACTGAGATGCTTTCTCATGCTTAGAGTGAGAAGAGCATATATGCTCTCACTTTGAATTCCTTTAAAAGAATTTAAAGTCTTTAAAGGACACTTCATTGTATTCAGAAAAGTATCCTGTGATTAACTGATCTGTAGCTCGTACAAGGCCCTCACATAAAATACAGAAGATGTACAGTTGTTCTTTGCTTCTGAAGCCCACTGCAAGAGACCATAGGAGAATAATTATTTGTGAGGATGTAGCTGTTTGCAGATAAAGGCTGTCTTAGGCAGAACCTAAGGAAAGCAATATTCATTTACTTTGACTCCAGATCTCTCTGTGTGGGGCCAGGCCTCTAGAGCAAGACTGACTGAGAAGCAGAAAGCTCCAGTTCATGTTGCAGGGGCAAAAGTGTTTCTCTTCTGTATGGAATAAGAAAAATTAAGCAAGGTTTATCTTTCATGTGCACATATAGCCAGGTAACACAGAAGAAGGTACAGAAGTCATATACGAGTTGTGAAAATGTTGACTATCACTGACTCTGTAGAACTTTGTTTGAATCATAGCAAATGAGTAAATGGTTTTGTAAGAAACTTAGCTAAAATAGACTTTCTGGCTGCCAGCTTTGCCCAAGGAAGTAACAAAGAACAGCTTGTTACATTGCACCACTTCCCCTATCCCCACTGAGTTTTCCCCTGTACCATTTGTGGGTGAAACATGAACTGTGTGTATAACTGCAGGCATAACTTGACCTTTGAGACCTTCACCACTGCAAGGGGTACAAGAAAAGTGAAAGTCACAGTTGATGTTCAGGTACCAGACCAAGTATCTGATAAAGTTTGAAAAACACAGTTAGAGAAAATGTAATTTTGCTGGCAGGTGGCTTTGCTATATGAACTGCACTGGCTTGTCCTGTTAAAACTCAGAGCAAACCCTTTTACCAATAAAAAGAGGCAACACAGAGTATGTGTCAGTGCAGTGGCAGGATAATGCAAAATATCAGGGAAAGAAAAAAGGAGGAATAATATTTTCCTCAGTGAGTTATTTGCTTTCTTGCCAGGATTTGCCAAGCTCTGCACATGGAGCATTAGATGTGCAATCGACTCTGTGCCAGAGTTTTACATCGTTTGCAGTTAATGTGGCAGCTTTTACCAGCCCTGCTTTTATCCATTATGTGGATGAAAGCCCTGCTGGCTTCCTGCTTCTCACGCAATCCCCTCACTTCCACACCAAATGTGCCAGGTATTTACCTGGCACGTGACAGCCTGTAGCAATGGATCTGTTTATGGGCTTGCTGCCTTCGAGATGCTGTGATCTGTCCCTCAGGCAGTTCTGTGCATTTGGGTTCTGATCGGGAGGGGGTCCAGCACTGAGCTGGGTTCTGGGGTACTCTGTGCACTGAAGAGAGGGAAAACCCAAACTCCTGGCTGGATGCCCTACTGCTGTGCTAATGGGAATACTGGAATATAAAAATATGTGTATATATGGGTTATGTAAAGGAGTTATAATCCTCTTGGTTTTTCTGCTTTTTCATTAGCATCTTGCCCATGTGAACTTATGGAAATAAATCCCCACCCCGTTTCCCCTCTGCATACAACTAAAAAAACCCCAGTTCCTAAAGTTGCCAGGACTCCTACTAAAAGTATCACACTAGTCTCCATAGCTTTAAGAAAAGGAGTAATTGTACATTATTTTCATAGAATAAACATACAGCAGTGACTTAACTTCTTGCTCTTCCAAGAGGGCACCATGTGCAATCCCTTTGGGGACAGCTTTGGGAGTACTGTCTGGAAGGACATCACTGCTGCTGGGAGCTTTAACAGTGGCCCTGCTGTCCTGGCATGCCAGCTTTTTACGGCTGTAGGTGGAAGGAGACCTAATGCTGGAATGGTTATTTTTGGGTATATTGCTCATCATC
Source organism: Rhipidura dahli (assembly GCA_013399225.1). Lineage (NCBI taxonomy): Eukaryota > Metazoa > Chordata > Aves > Passeriformes > Rhipiduridae > Rhipidura > Rhipidura dahli. The sequence goes on along the minus strand of VXAC01002952.1, from coordinate 2,435,766 downwards.
TTCAGCAGAAAGGGCATAGCAGAGAAAATAATGAAATGCTGCATAAAATGGATACACTTCTAAACAGGAAAAACAAATAACTAACAATCCAAAGAAAGCCTTTAGAAATTAATAAATATTTAAGGTAACTTGGGATTTCCACACAGGTAATCTTTATCTATGGCTATCTCATCAATCTTTACTTTTGCAGGCATTTGCAGGTGGTGCTTTTTTCATTATCAGTCTGAAAAGAGGAGCAATCATAGTAACTTATTAGAAATTCAAATAGTGTTTGTCAAACAAAAGTAGCAATTGTGGCATTACTGCAAAATTTAAGTCATGGATCTGCTACTGGATTTATAGGGGCATGTAGAAAGGTATTTTTTATAGCATTCTTTTGAGAAATGATAATAGACACCATGTTTTCCCTTTGCTCTTAGAAGTAACCGTTCTGTCTTACGTTCCTCTGGGTAATGTGCGCACTGTTGAATACTGAATTTTTAAAGTCGATCACTAACTTATGAAAACAATTTCTGCTTTACTGACCTTAATACTGGTGAAGTGTTAGATGCACAACCACACTTTCTGTTCTTATATGGATATCAGAATATATATTTCCAGAATTTCATTTCCAGAAACAACTTATTTGTTATTATAAAAGTTTTAATGATGCAGTATTAATTGATAGGGTTTCCCCCTTAATTTTTATAGAAAACCTGTGTGCATTTCAGTCACATAAATAGCTGCATAGAAGCACAAACACGCTTGAGATAGCCTTAAATGAGTTAATTTGAGTGGTGTAAATGTTTTGCTTGTGATTTATCTTTCCTAAAAGCTAAAAAATGCATGTAATTGTGCTGCTGAGGGATGCTGTGCTATTCAGTAGGGCACATAGAGAGCACTAGGAAAGGGAGCACTTGCCCTTCTGGCATAGTCCCTGGTCAGTTTGTGCATTCCCTCCACTGAAACTTCCCCTGAAATCTCTGGTACAGTACAGCATTAAAAGCATGTGCAATGCCTTTCACATCTTACAGAAATGGTTACAATTTATCAAATATTTGAAAGTATTATATATACATAAAGTCTTATTTTTTAAATGTGTTTAGTGTCTTGAGTCTCCTAAAGTGCTGGTATCAACTAATGCTGAGGCAGAGATGGTAACTGGATTTTTCTGTCATCTGAACATCAATTGGTGGTTATTTTGGACTCTCTGATGTGCTTGCAGTCAGGTGCCATTTGCTGAGGGATGAGATTTGGTGGCAAGTAGCTAGAAATCTGTTAGATTTATAACTGAAAATAAATCTGTGTGATTAACATTGGGCAAAGGCTGTCTTTTTGATGTAGGTTGATTGGCCTTTCTTGTCATGGCCCTTCATGCTTGCATTCATCTTTTCTCCTGCCTTCCTCTCCTCCAGAGCAAACCCTCGACTGCCTGTTGGGGACCAGGTGAAGCTACCTTGGTGTGTGCTTGGACAGCCTCCAAGGGCCATCTGGTGCTCCTTAGCTGGACCTTCTGGCCCAGAAATGAGATCAACGCTTTCTTATGGCTGCTGGTCTCTGGCTTGTATGTGTAACAAAGAGCTCCTGAAGTAAATGAAATGGAGAGCAAGTCAGTGCCTTTGTGAGTCACTCCCTTAACCAGTTTCTTGGAAAAAATAGTTTTCAAATGTCTGTGTTCCTGGTGTCCTTTTGTATTGTTTTGAGAAGACTGTACTCAGCAATGTCAAAAGGCACAATGGCTCTGAGTGGCATCTTTAAATCTTTGTTGATATTAGGAACCTGACAAATACAATATAATTCTTCACCCTCCTGCAATGCTGAACTGGCAATTGCCAATTAGAATAGCTCACCAGGCTGGAATCAAATTAAGAGCACTTGCTAATGTTTGTTTTAGCATTTCTATTCTTAGAGACTGGGGAGGAAATTGTGTATGTTGTCCATATGACATAGATGTAACTATTCCTATTTCATTTCATGATGGGCTTCTCTACACAGGATTTTCCTCTTCTTCCTCAACTATCTTTGATTAATAAATAGTAATAGGCATTTTATTCAAATAAAAAAGTCTGTTAAAGGAACTGGAGTTTCTTTCATACCAGTCAATGAATACAATTCATAGAAAGTCGATTGAGAATTGCATATGTGTGGAATCCAGACCTACAGTAATAAGGACAAAACCTCTAATTTTTGTTTCTAGATACAAATCTGACACTTGCAGTTATTGTGAGAAGATGAAGACCTATTTAATGAGTGTCGGCTGGATCTCTTAAGTAACATTGTAAACTCATTGACTATGCTGATGGTTCTGATAACCTGTGCCATACTACAGTATTTTTATTGTGTTTTCTGGACTTTCCCTTTCTTCTAATATGTCAAAATATTTAAGAAAGAAGCTGTGAATGTCCTTTTTGTTGTTTTGGTGCACTTTTTCTGTGAGTAGTTGTCATTGGGCTACTGATAATTATTCCTCTCAAATAAGAAGTGTGCTTGAGCATACAGGCAGATGAGGACAGTAGTCATTACCCCTGGAAGGAAAAGTACAAGCAAAGACTTAAGTACTCTGACCTATGTTACATCTGCAGGCTGAGCAACTGGCTCCTGATGGTCCCCTGTAGTTCCCAAACTCTGTGAGAGCAGGAGGAAGGGGGAAATTGAGGAGGCCGGGACATGAACTAAAGGGAAAACTAGGACTGTAGTATACACGGAAAAACTGTCTTGCTCTGTTTCCATTTGGCAAAATCCTGATAGCTTTTTTTTTTAATAGTATCTGTGGTTCAATTGTTACATTAAAGGCAGGTTTATTGGGAAAAGTCATTGCCTTTTCAAGTAAGTAAAAAGAGGAATAGTTGCCAAATTTTGCATTTTAAAGGGAATATGTTTAAGCATTAAATAGTGATTACTGAGGAAAAGCCTCAAACCAAGCTTTCCCTAGGTATTTCTATTTTCTTATTTACAAAATAAGTAAAAAGCCCCATGCATCTTAAGTAATATATCCCAAAAACTGTCAAGCTATCTATGTAAAACCAGTTAAAATCTAAATGGACTTGTTTAAAAAAAAAACAAAACAAAAAAACCCTGGCAAACTCCAAATATAATACTACCAGATGTTGAACTCAAGTGATGGGCTTATTTACCTTGACAAGAAGGAGTCAAGGAGCAGATATAGAATCAAATAATTGTTTAGATTAGAAAACTTAAGTTGGACCTTTGAGATCATAGAGTGCAACCATTAACCCAGCATTGACAAGTTCACCACTAGACCATGTCCCTGAGGTGCCACGTGTCCACTTTTAAACACCTCCAAGGATGGTGACTCCATTACTTCCCTGGACAGCCTCTTTCAGTGCTTAAAAACCTTTCCTGTGGAGAAATTTTTCATAATATCCAGTCTAAATGTCCCCTGGTGCAACTCAAGGTCATTTCCTTTTGTCCTATTGCTTGTGACCCAGAGGACAAGCAGACATGTCCAATATTCTGGACTGGTGATATTAAACTCTTTTGTTGTGAAAGGAGGAGATGACCAGATTGGCTATTACAACTTGTTTCAGTTTTTGAGGAAACAAAGGTATTTTCTTACCCTTCTCTTTTTTTTTCGTACTGTGTCAGTGTTGGTTGCAATGAAAGACTTGGCTGTTGCTTTGTTAACATGTGTGTGGGAAAATGGACAAATGTGCAATGTAGCTGCTGAAGAACCTGCTTATCTCAGGTGTTTTCTTTCTCAGTTTTGCCTAAGCTTAGAAACATGTCTTCATAACATTTTTAGTCTTTGTAGCCTTGACAGTCCAGATTCCAAATCTGATCTCTTTTCTCTGGCATTGTGTGATGTTGGAAACTAACTGTGGGAGGGCCACATGCAATCCTCAGAGTTTTGTGATGTGCTGTGGCTGTCTGTCTTTTTAAAGAGGTACGGCCTTCAGAGACTACAGGTCCCAGCAAGCAGTGCTTCATTTTGATCTGATAAGCAAGTGCTCAGATCTGATGTGTGCTGCATGTCAAGGCCTGCTGGCTGTATGAGCCGCACCTCAGCATTTGAGATAAGGGTGGCTGCAAACTGCTCCAGCCAATGCAAAGTAGGTGCAGCTTTGGCCAGAAGCTGATTTTCTTTCTTCTTTTTCTTTTCCTTTGCCCTTCAGTTTTAGGAACTTTTTAAATCTTATACAGCACTGCAACAGGATTCTGGTATATAGCATGATTGCCCATAATGTTGAATATGCTTTTGGTTTCTAGGTTCTCCCAGATGCTTCCTTTACCTCTTCTGTGATGGCTGCCCTCATATGCTGTTCAGGAGTGGGCAAAACTTTTGGAAGAGGCTGATTTCTTCTAGTGAGGCTGTTGTTGCAAGACATTCAGGCCCATTTTTACTTGCGAAAGAGATCTGGCTCATTCCGGCAAGCTTTGGATAAACAATCTGAAATTTGGGCTGGTTTATCTGATACAATTTTTAAAAAGTTTGTCCAGTATGGGAAGAGACTCTACCTCACTCTGATATGGACAGCTGAGGAAGGAGCTTTGTCACACCTTTGGGTGCAATTTAGACAACTCTTCTGACCTGCTTTCAGATAAAGAGTTCAAAAGCTGACTCTGCTTGGATGCAGTTCAGGATTGGAGTAATCCCTTTCTCCCAGTCTCAGGCTAGATACTTCACAAGATGTTTGGATGTAGCTTACTTTTCTGTAGCGATACCTTTCCGAGTTCTATTCTTCAGCTGGGTCTGCATCTGAACAAGTGAAGGCATAATGAGAAGTTCTTTTGGAGTTTTACTTTATCTCAGAGGTTTCTTAGGGAGGGTGCAAACTGGGGATGACTCTTCCAAAATTCGTAGGTCACTTCAGTTTCTGGTATCTGTTGTAAAATACAAAGCCCAGGTGTCAAATGCCCTGCACTATTTGTCATCTTTATTTCTGGCTTTGTAGAGAGCTCAGCTGAGTGAAGAGCTTTTCATATTCTTTTTAAATCTATACGAATACCACCGAAAGAGTGGCAGTATCAGGTTGATCAAGAGGCCTGTTTGTCCCAGAATTCCATCTCAGTCCATGGCCAATAATGGATTTGTAGGGAAAGAGCAAAAATGACATTCTATGTGAGAAAAGAGCCTCACATTGGAGCGTTTTTTTGCTTAGGGGCTTCAGCTTCCTAAGTTAGCATTTGCTTCTGGATCATGGTAACATAGAAGTTCCTGCCAACACAGTCTGTCATCCTGCATCCTATATTTGCACTTCTGCACATTTAACATAAAAACAGTAGCATTCCTACTTGGACTTAATTCTTTGTGTAACTGGGTAGTATGGGTAGCTGAAAACTGCACAAAGACAAATCAGATACTTTTAACTCCTTCCTGTTTGATGGTTTGTATATTTGGAACTTGGAGATAATTCTCAAGGCTGTGGTTTGGTAATGTATAAACTCTATTTATAATTTTTAATAAACCCTGAGATCTGACTTTTATCTCAACTTGATAAATAATGGAACTAGTGGAGTAGTAGTGGCCAGTAGAGTGAAGATAAATACATGCAGACATACCTGGTCAACAGAGATGACAGTGGATAAAGATACCTGTCAGAATTTTAGCACCATAAAACTAAAGCACGTTTGGCCTGATCCAACATCTGAAGAATTTAATTTCCATTGATTTCAAAGAAGTGCCTTCTTAGCCTGTATGATATGAATTCGTATATCTGTATCCTTTTTCTTTTTTCTCCCTTTTTTCTTCCTTTTTTCTCCCCCTTTTTCCTTTATAAGCACAGTTAGGTTATTTGATCTGACTCCCTTCTGCAGCACATTTTTTTGTAGAAACAGCTTCCTGGAGAGGAGTGGCACCATGGTGTACTAGGAACAGCCTATTGGGTAAAGATAAGATGATAAAGATTGATCCAGTGCTTTTAAGAGAATAGCCAGCTCTTGAAACCTGTGTTTTTCCAGAAGAATACTGTAGTAAGGAAAGTCAAAAAGTCTCTGATACTGACTTGGAGAAGTCTCACCAGATCACTGCTGTTATTATAGGGCATACTTTTCTTCCTTCCACAAAAAGGCATACTACTTGATAGATTTTTAACCCCAGCAAGTTTTAATTAATTTATACCTGTAAGTAAATGCATCAAACTGCTGCACTAACAAATCTGTCATGGGATTTCTATCCAAGCCCCATTTTATTCTGACTTTCTGGCAGACAGGAGTCTGTTCCCCTAAGGCACTTCAACTGTGCTGTCTTTTCTACTTCTGGATATCCTCATGCTCTGTCTGACTCCACCTCAAATATGTCTGTATTGCAGGACCTGGTTTTCCCAGTTGTCCCCTGGTGCAATTACAGCACAATTAAAATATGCAGTGTGGCTGAGACCTTGATCATGTTCTAACAAGAATGTAGCCTCAGACATACAGCCCAGTTACTGCATGGTAACGATGTGACAGAACAACCCTGCTCATCTTGCAGCACGGGGTGGGGCTTTATGTGCTTTTCCTTGGCATACTTCTAGTCACACCACTTGCTATCGTTGCATTTCAAATGTCATTATCCCAGGTGCCTAGATCAGCCCCAGGAATGAACTTACAAATGCCCCTACACAGCTTTTCCAGCACTTTGCTGCTGTCTGCAACTCTAAAGAGGTAATAGTGCACTTTGAAGTTTCCTCTTGTTTTCAAATCATTAAGTACTCACAGAGTTAAAAACTCAATTCCTAAAAAAAAGTGTACATGGGTATTTGTTATATGTTTTAATTCTGGTACCCTGAGCTTGAGACCAATCTCTAACTAGTGATTTTCAAAAAGAACTCTTTCTTTAAAAACAGGCAGTCCACTAGCTAAACACTCATAATTTTGTAATTTGTTCACTTTTGTCCCTTCCTGGGAAGTGTCCAATAATATCCACTCTCAGAGACAGGATTCTGGACCAGATGGATCACTGGTTTGTCTCAGTTGTACACCTTTTATGTGTCATGCTTATGTTATGACCCCTGAGACCATTTCACAAGCTATTTCAACTACAGGGGCATTAAACCCCCCCAAAAATCCTCTGACCTTTCTGTGTTCCTCTATTACCACATCTTGTTCCGAGTCTGTGGCAGATGGGATGGGAGGAAAAAAAAACATTTGCATTAAGTCCTTTTACTTTAACATCCTGGCTCTTCACATATCCTTGTTTAGCTCTGAAAGAATGGGAGAGGGCCCAAAGATGAATGGCAGATAAAAACAGGTCAGTGCCTCCTACTGGGAGACTTATCATGGAAAAAAGTCTGTGCACTCCAGATGCCCCTGTGGGGGAGGCATGTTTCCTCATAATGCTTTTAAATGAGTTGCATTGCAACTGTGCTTCCTTCCTACAGAGCTTTGCCACACACAGCCACAAATTTCGGGTCGTGTATTGAGAGATTCTCTGTGCCCTGTAGTCACAGCTAGCAGTGACAGCAGTGACTGTCAAATCAATGCTTCCTTGAATGCTCCATGTTTGTAAGCCTTGTCATTCTTCAGGAATCTGTGAAGTTCAGAACAATGCCTGCTATGTGGCATGCAAAAAATATACATATTTCTTATAATTGTAAGGCTTCTTTCAGGGAAATAGCTTCCATAGAAAGTGGAATGGGATTTCTCACTCTGAAGATGAGGCATGTTGATAGCAATGTTCTTAACATCAGTTTTTAACAAACGCTGGTTTTGTTTAGAGTTTCAAGTGCCTTGGATTTTCTGTATAGTTCTGCTCATTCCTGTGCCTGTGCTCTGCCATAGCAGCCTTTGTGACCTGGAGACCTTTCAGCTGTGTGCTATAGGAAACAAGACAAGGAAATCTTTCGTGGAAGCACTGATCAGAACAGTGTGCTATTCCATCCCTTCTGGGGCTGATTTCCATGTTTTCTTTGAATTTCTGTCATTTGACTTCAAGGTGGTCTTCAATTTTGACAAACCTGAACTGTTCTGCAGAAAACTGACACTCTCAAGAAGTTGTGCTTAGTCCAAAATCCAGTTGCTTTCAAAGTGATCTCTTACAGAAGGAATTTTTTTTTAAATATCTGAGTTCTATTCACATGTTTGTTTCTTGGCTGGGATATTTTTTAGCTGGTTTAGTGAGCTGAATTAGCTCTTCCACAAATGAAATTAATACCATAGCCAACACAAAGGGAGAAAGAGTGTGTGTCTGGAGCAGGAAAGAGAGGGAATAAGTTGTAAGTTTTTCTATTCTTTGTTTCTAGCTGGAGTGCTTACATAGATAACTTTTTAGTTTCCTTTTTTTTTTTTTTGACAGTTATTCTTTCCATTTTATATACAATTTAGCAAGGGATTTGTGCTTAGTCTCAAGAGGTTTTGACAGGACTTTGACTGACTTCAGTGCGGTAGATGTGGTGTCTGAGGGGATTCAGAGCTTTTGGTCGGGAACTGGCAGAGAGGCAGCGAAGTGGAGCAGCCAACACTTGAGTATCTGGGAGTCTACTAAGCAGGAGAAGTTTGGGTTCAGGTAGTGTTCTTTGCAACCCCCAGTTTCCATCTTCTTGATAATGCTCAAACAGGTAGTTGGGCTCTACTCCTGTTAGAGGTTTCTTGGCTTCCATAGTTTTTTATAAGCTTTTCTCTGTCTCAGACTCCCTTAGAAACAAATAACACTGTCCTACGTGAAAGAAGTTTGTGAGGTCCAAGGCAGAAGTGCAGCATCTGTGGAAGATTCAGAGCAAGTCTAATTTTTCAGGCTGAAGTGTTATGGATTTACATGCCTGTCCAACAGTGACAACTATGCTACTGTGTAAGATCATAGGTTGTGGGTTCAGCTGCAAGAATCTCTATCCCTCCTGATAACATCCTGTGACAACTGAAAATCATGCTGGTTTACGAAATCAGGAAGAAGTTGATATGGCTGGGCTTTAGTAGCCTACACTCAAGTTAGAGTGGTTGAGATTTGATTCTTGAGCAGTGCATGGCAAGCTCCTTGTTTACCTCTTAATGTGTATAAGCACATGGTAAATTATAAGCTAATTGAGAATTCATACTGTATTCCAAGAAGTGACGATTTGCTTGAGCAATTCTGTGTTTCTTTAAGATGTTGACCAGTGCTGTGGAATTTAAAACTATGTATCCTGAAGAAGGCATAGAAACATAATTTGAATGCAAACTGTATTAAGTGCTCACATCCTGTATCCTAGCAGGAATTTCACCAAACAGGGGAAGTATTCATTGAACTAGTAGCAAAGCAATGTCAAGTTGAGAAGGAAATTACTATGGAAATGAGTTTTAAAAGCCTGAGGCAGATGTAGGGAGAGGCACATTGTACAGGAATTTTCCTCATGCTCTCTAGCTTATACGACCTTTCCATTACTTCAACTGCAGCATTTAAGAAATCTTTGGCTTGGAACACAGTCTCAGAATTTCAGCATTTTTGTGCTGTTGCTGTGGGCTGGCTTCCCTGTTATGAGACATTAAAGCCAGCTTCAGCTAGGACTGGGGCATCTGCCTGTACTGGAACAGCCTTGCTTGGGCACACCACAGGTCCTTTCAGCCCAGCACTTTGTTTCTCTGTGGTCAGTAATGGATGTTTAGGAGAAAAAGAGAAACATGTTGACTGCTTTCCTCCTATACTGTTCCAGTGCTTGGCAAGGAGCAGCTGACTGGGTCGGTAGGTTTAATAGCCCTTGATTTTTTTTCCCCATAGATTCCTCCTTTTTTTGGTTGGTTTTATTTTGTTTTGTTTTTTAATTGCATTTCAAGGATCCATATCTTGTGACTATGAGTCCCACAGCCAACCTGCACAGTGTTAAGAAACCTCTCCCATCTGCCCACTGATTAAGTATAAAGCCCCACCATTACCATGTTTTAGAGAAATATCAAATAAACTGCCTGCTAATTTCCTTCATGCTTTTTATGATTTGATCTTAAATTATAGATTATGACTTGGATAATTTTTTCTACTTAAAGATTTTTGTGCAATATGCAAGGGGATTTGTTGGCCTAGTGCACTGCAGAAAGAACTGACAGGTCCTCTAGTGTCTTCTCACAAATTCTGAAATATTTCTCAGGCAGTAGTGGATTCCCGATACACTCTGGGATGGATAAATTGCAAGTAAAGAGATATATGGTTTGGGGCAGGAAAGTGGAAAATGTTAATCATGTTGGAAATAATTGACGAGAAATGATTGTATGGGAGAGAAAACCAGGTTGTTAAGGTATAAGTGTATGTGTTTACAGATTGCTTGGGAATCAATGGAACTTTAAAGGGCTCAGTCCATTCCAGTGCCTCAGACATTGAAAGGGAATAAACTGTAATTCCCTCACTTTCATTTTGTTTTTATAAGAAATAATACCAAGAGACTGAAAATTAGGATTTGCAGCATGAGAAAGTAAAAATATTTCAAACAGCTTTTTCTTTAGTAGACTTGTTTTCATTCAAAACTTTTTGTTGAAACTGTTGTGGCCATTCTCAGTAATGGCAGAAATGTCAGTATCTGTTGCAGAATTGCTTATGCTCAGCTGTGTCATTGGTTAGAAATCACATCGATCTGTACAGGTTGACAAGTTTAACAAAAACTGGTTTAGACACTGAACTGGCGAATATAGCCCCCAGCTGGAACCTCACATTACACTATCTCCAAATAAAATACTGTTTGAGTAGTCTGGAAGTTTATCGCTTGGTTATTTACTTGTGTGGCTATTGCTTTAAGAGACAAAATTTATATGTCAAATCTTAGGAACACACATTTTTATTCAGAATACAAACTGTTCTATCTTAGTATGGAAGTGAGAACCTATGAATTAGAAAGTCACAATTTTTTGTCCCTTTCCTGTGTCACATGTACCAAAATTACTAATTTACCAGGCTCAATTATGCAATACTATCATTTTGTATATTGATATTAAGAATAATCTGATGTCTGATTACACTCCTGTGTGCTGGTATCTATTCATTGATTTGAATGGAAGTTGGTTTGGACTCCAAAACCTGTGAATCCTGCTCTCTGACCAGAATGCTTACTCTGTTTTCCTTTAACTCAGCCAGGAAGGAATGCATGCATGAATATTCAGTTTCCTCTTCTAACTCCCTCTATGTAATGCAATAGTTTTTTTTTCAACACCCCCTCTCATCCACCACCAATAACTTCAGAAACATCTGCATGATTCTTAAGCATAAAAATATTGACTTAAAGAGGCCAGTGTAATTGCCTTTTAATTTAAATGCCTGACCTGTACAGTAGAGCCTGCCTGCCTATTATGTCAGGATCCCAGGTTCAAGGGAGTCCAAAGAGGTAGGTATCTCTTGGAGAAATAGCCTGAGCAAATCTGTTGGTCTGTCTGGCTACCAGGTTTGTTTGTGAAATGGAAGTGGGTGACATGGTGTTCCTTTGTGATCCTTCTGCAGCAATAATACATGTGGGAGGACTTTAGAGTCAGCATCTGTCCCATGTCTCTGCTGCTGAGTTAACAGGCTCTAATCAATAACTCAGAAGATGCTTATGAAGATGCCTCTAGGTAAGCAGCTCAGGCAGGAAGAGTTTGAGCATGATGAGGTCCATTACCTCTTTAGTCAATTCTGATTTTAGCCAGCTCTTTGGTTTTGGCCCTCATCCCAGGCTCTGTCTCTGTGCAGTGTGTAGCCAATGATCTGAACAACTCATGGTGCTGTGCATTGTAATAACTGATAATGAGTTAATGAGATCTTGGTGTCTTATCTCAAGTATTCTGTATACTTGTTCCCTGAGTAGGGTGAATCTATGTCCTGTCACTCCTGTGGCTTATGAAGAACTAACCTGGAAAGATATGGTTTCCCTACATCCCAGTGAACAGGTGTATAAAAACCAGAAAGGACATAGGTGGAAAACCAAATGCTCTCCTAGAAGAAAAATAAATGAACTGTAGGAATAAGTGCTATAAACAGTACTCATTTCCATAAACTGCAAATTCCATAAAACTCTAATCCTGTCTGCCAGTTAGTCATCTAGTTTGTGTGGATCTGTGGAATGTAGTTATTGGCAGTTCTCAAAACAAGCTACCCTGTACTTGCCCAAGTGTTTCACAATATGGGAGACATGTCGAAGCCTGTCCATGTTCCTTTGCACTACAGCCAATTACTGCATTTAATTATTCTTTGCCTACATCTCTCCTCACTATTTGATAATTTTTGCTAGTGAGTGCCTTTGTAAACAACAGGTTGATACCATGCAGTGGAAAATTTGCACTGACATCAGAGGCATTCATTGTTTTTCAGCCTGCCCAGCCCTGAGAGCCCTCTTAAAAAATGTAAGGCTTGACCTTAAGGTATTGAATGCTCTCAGCTCTAGCTGGATTCAGGAGCGTGTCAGGCCTTTCCCAACAAATATGCCTTCATGTGAAAATATTGGGAAGCTTTAAATGTACATTAAAAAAGATAAAACTCCTCAAGAAGGAATAAAGCTATTTCCTCTGCAAGCTCTTGTCTTGCCCAGGTCTGCAGCCAGCTACAGCTAGAGGCATTGCAGAAGGAGCCTACAATGAGCCAGATTGTAAAGAGGCTGTGGGAGGATGGCTGGATGGGGTAAGGCAAGTACTGGATAGGCAGTGGGTCTGTGCTAGCCAGCCCCTTTGGGTTACTGTTTTGTTGAAAATCCAATTCTCTGTCCTTTCCAAATATCAGGTAAGAAAGTTCCCATTTCAGTTCTCAAGTTGTCTCAAGGAGTCTTTCAGCAGTTTTGAGAATAAAGAGCTAAATTTAACTGACCCATTTTAAAATATAAAGTAGAAAAAAAAGAAGAGCTTTTACCCAAATTTTGTGTTTCTATGGACATAGTATTCCAAATAGTTTGGCCTCGTGGTTTGTTACGTTTTTTTGGTGGTGTTGTTTTGGTTTGGTTTTTGTTTGGTTTTTTTTCTGGGGAGGGGTTGGTTTTTTCTTTTTTTTTTTTTTTTGTGAGCCCAATGTTATTCAAACCTGGGAATTTTATTCTACAGTTTGTAGAATAAATCAGCAAATGTCACCTCTAACCCATCTTCCTGTAGTAAACAGATTTGGCCATAAGGACAAGATGGGTCCTAACAGATGGAGCCTATTGGTGCTCCACAAAAATGTGTTGGGATTGTCACTAGACACTGGAGGACAAGAGCAGCTGCCTTCCTTGGAGAACCGAAGCCTGCAGCCTTTGAGGTATTCCTCTTGCTGCCAAATAAGAACCCTAACACAGATCTCCTTCCTTGCTCAAAAACCAGAACTGCACTCTGATTTCTTGCTCTCTGTAACTTTAAGTTTCTGTGTATAAAAGACTATAGATCTAAAGACAGGCTTCACATCCTGATCAGAAGGTGAGATTTTAGTAAAATGAGTCTTTTTTCATGACAAGAAAGCTTGCTGTTTCTTCCCCGAAACAACCCGTTGTTATGGCTGGGGACAGCAGGATGGGTTAATCGTGGCCCCATTTCCTGAGGTCTCCTGCAGTCATGATTTGTGAATGCCTGAGAATACCCCTGCTGAATTCTAATTGTTTGTGGCAGTCGGCACATGATTTCAAGTGTTTGGTCACAGCAGTGTTCGTTTTCTGCTCTTTTAATCTTTGATGGATGTTGCGCCTGGCTTCACTGATGTGGTTCACAACACAGTAGGCAGTGATTTCCTATAAGATGTTTTGTCTCAACTACAGAGGTGTGGAGTCCCTATATGATGGCCAATATTTATTAATGACATCCCAAGGTTTCTAAAGAGAAAGCTCTGCCGTAGACCATTAGAACCTAATCTATTCCAAAATGTCAGATGCAGTTAAGCAAGAGCTAACTCGATTTCACTGAGACTTTCCTCGTTAGTTCAAACTCTGATTAGAAGACTGATTAAAGGCATTCTCTTTGTAAAGGTTCACTCTTTATCTCTGCAGATATCATTACTATATAAGACAGGATAAAGCTAGCTAAGGCTCACGCAAATGCTGGAGCTGAAAAATACTTGTGGATGTGTGCAGTTATTCATGCCCATGTAAATGGACATGCATTTTTTTAAATGCCCTTAATTAGTAACATGAAAAATCTTAATTTCTAAATGTGGATAGTGTTGAATTTTGTTGCACATTTCAGCCTATTCATCTGGTGTTATTAGTATAAAAGGTCAAGTTTTCATATCATATGTAAAGCAGTAGGATTAAGATTTTAACAGCAATTTGGGGGTTGCTGGGATACGAAGTATTTTGTTCGGAATACTTGGTATCTGAGATCATTATGACTAGCTAAATTGCTTCCTGTGATTTAAACGTTGCTCTTGCTGTTCAGTCTAGTTGGTTCAATGGCAATACTGCTGAAATATCCTAGGCTCTTCCTAACATTTTACCTACAAATAGTATTAAGTTTTGGCATATGCCTTTAAATTTCTCATGGTGTTCATGTTTGTATATAAGCTCTTAGAAGAAAGGATTGCTGATCCATTATGTGTTTGTGTGGTGCTTACCACAATATAGGTGATGTATTTGTATATTTCTATAACCTAGATAATAAGCTGGTATTATCAAGAAATAAAAACATCCAGAGGGCAAATGACAAAGCTTCTAAATGATTTTTTCAAGATGAAATTCCTAAAAAACTGGGGCTTTCAACTTTTATTCTTCAGAATTTTGTAGTTTGCTGCCTTGTGCATGAAATCATTTTACAAACACCTTGTAGCCTAATGAGAAATAAGCCAAAAAATAAAGAACGTCAAGAAATTGTATGGAAGTCAGTGTTCTCACATAAGGGATTTGATTGTTATTTCCATTCTGATCAGATTAATAACAACTCAACCATGCTGCTGCTGCTTGATGACTTGAGTATGCATGTTAGCATGTGAAAGAGAACATAATATTAGGTGGTCCTATTGGTTCAGTTACCACTGAACAGATAGTTTGTTTAATTATCGACAGTCTTTGGCAGGGAGGCCATGCTTTGAAGGGTGATAAGCATTAGTATCCTGCTTCTGAAGTTAGTTTGTGGACCTTGGGGGAGTGTTAATCCTCTATGTGCCGAAGTCAATCTTCATCTCGTTCAACAATAAAAAAAAATCTAGCTGTTCCATTGCAAATACTGTGTAGGGTGTACCTTGTTTTATAGCTGACTGGCTAGAAGTCTTGATTTTGCTTTTTCATGAGTGCCTCTTGCAGAAGTAACTGAAGTTGCTCTTTGGGTTCATGGAGTTGATGAATTCTGGAAAAATTTTTGGGCTGATGAGGTAGGTTTTTTTTTGAGGTAGGGTTACATGGACTGACAAAGATGGCAGCAGCATTTCTTCTAGTGAGGTGTTACAGTAACTGCATATCATAGTATGAAGACAAAGCCAGATCTTTCTACTGCAAAGTTGTCTGCTGACTGACTTCTAATTGGCTTTGCCAGATTTATCACAGATTTGCTGCTTGTTCCCAGATTGCTTGCATAAGTGATGCTGTTTGCCAAAGACTCCCTTTTCTCTGTATTTCGCTGATGACGGCAATCCCAGCCCAGTATTTTTTATGCCTTGCTCTGTGTGACTTTCAATAAATCAAGTAATTTTGGGAAATATATCAAAGAGGAAGAAAATTTCTCATTTCTCCACCCATGCAGTCCTATACATGTATACCACATACGCATATGGAGGCAGGCACACAGTTTACAAATGCTATGTGCCATTTTCCTATTCCAGAATTTTGAGATTGTGGTTACTCTTCCTGAATGAAACAGAATAAATATTAGCATGGATAGATAGCCGACCAAGGAAGGGAAAGCCTTAAGGGCTGTGACCACAGACCTGAAGGAAAATAGTTGTCTTGTAATTTCTTTCCCAATTAAAAGTTGAAGTCCTCCTTCCAGTGCTGTTTTTCAGGAGACATCTCAGTGCAACCAGAGTTTTTTCAGAACATCTGCAGCTGTTGACGACTAGGTGGGCTTGAGTGTGTTTCTGGACATCAGGTCTGGCAGTCTCAACCCGGTGGTAGATGTGTCAGCTGGATCCTGCAGAGCTTCTGCTAGTGGCAGTCTGTGCAAGGCAGTATCTTTGCTTTTTCCTCCATGCCCTTCCAGACCCTCAGGGTGCACTTCCAAAATGTCAGTCTATGCCTCATTTAAATCTTAAGACCAACCTACTGCAGTGTTATCTCCAGAAAGTAACTGCAGAGAGGCTCTAACAAACAAGAAAATGTTGACCATCTCAAATCACTGTGAAACATCCTTAGCTCTACTCTACTGCTTTACCTCAATGCAGGAATAAGAAATCACAGGTCTGGTTAAATTCATCCCTTTACCTGATCTCCAAGGCTGGTTGATTTCTAAGGGATAATACCTTCACAGTTTGGAAACACTTCAGTGAAGTGTTATAATGTCAAGATAGAATATCCCTAGTCTCCTCCCCGAAGAATAAAGGATTTAGTCCGGACATTAAGGCATTGCCAAAATCCTCAGCTGCCCCAGCTCACCAGAGCTAGACTGCTAGGCAGCAGAAAAGTAAGTTGTGCTGGGGATGGTTAAACCACTTAATGCTACCTTTGTAACTCCTTAACCTTAAGTCATATTTGTGCATGATCCTTCCTGTGTCATGAGAAACTGGACACAGCTCACCATCAGGCCTGCTGTAGTACTTATAGGCTATATAGTCTCTTATCCACCCATGTCAGTGCCCCCATGCTGGTTCATGAAGTAGAGTACAGATGAAGAGAAAATATTTTGTCTTTGTTATGTCCTGTAGAGACTGTTGGTACAGACTGGTGTCAAATCTTTGTCTCTGACTTTTAATGTGGAGACAGAGTCATAGGAAAACAAAATTAACAACTACTAGGAAATTACTGGAAGGAAAACCAACCCATGGTTGGCTTTTTAACTGTTTGGTCAGCTCTGACTTGTCTCTCAATGTAAAACAAACAGTATTTAAGCATTTGTAGGAGTATGAAACATATGCTTCTGGATGTGGATCCCTAATTTATTAATATCCTGTGTCATCAGGAATGTCACACACCAATGACTTGCTTAATTACAGAATTTACTGTCGTAGACATCTGTGAATGTATCAGCGGGTGTATGCATATAGCACAGATCAAGATGTAGGATGTTGGAAAAAGAAATCTTGCCTCTGTTTGGGATGACCTCATTATATCACTAATGGTGGAGCCAAGAATGAGTTAAGCAAAATTTTCCCAGACAAATGTCAGTAGCAGCTCTACGATATCTCATACCATCACAGATTAATGGATAATTCTCCTCCTCTTAAAGAGCCTCACTGTGCCTTTTACCTTTTTTTTTTTTAAGCACAGTTGCTGCATTGCAGGAAAAAAATTATGTCATTGGCAAGGGTGTAGCTTATTAGTTTTAATAGCAATGAGTTATAAAGAATACAAAATGCTATTATGTAATCACTTTGGTTATTATACCATGACTTGAGAAATATGGGAGCCAGTGCAATGATGAATATCATATAGGATGGCTGACACTTTCCAATCTAAGGAAAAAAACATCCAAACTCCTCGCTAGCTAACATGGAAACTTCTTCCACTTGCATAAAAGTAGAGAAGCTTTTTTCCTTGTCAGGGATTATAGTTATGAATGGGCTCTGTTGATGCTGATGGCAAAATTCCAGTGAAGAACCAAAATCTGGCTCTACATGGACTTCAAAGAAAGCAACTCTCCATTCGTCAAGGTGTTTGAGAAATAAGTCAGCCTTTGTAAAGGCACAGAGACCAGGTTGGCACCATTTATAGCCTCAGCACAGGTATAGGTTTAATCATGACAAACTGAGTATAGCTGGTATCTTTTAAAGGAAAGAGGGTAAGATTATTCTAAAGAATATGTTTGAATATCAGGCTAATTTTTTAGGAGTTTGCTAACAGGCACCATCAGTGAACAGCACTAGTCATTCTGAGGTTTCGTGGAGTCACTGGGTAGTTAACATCTAGAGGAGCAGGAGCCAGCAGCCTCCTGTAATCTGTAGCTTCTTACCTGCTCTCCTCTGTATGCCAAGGTGGTTCTTATCAAGTCCTGGAGGGTGTGTAGCTCCAGCTGTAGTTTTCTTACATGCCTGTAGCCCTGCAGGCCCATTTGCCTACTTCCCTTTTTCCGTGAAAGCTCAGAGTACAGAATCATTGTTCCCATTTTTGTAATGTCCATTTCTGGAAGGGACAGACCCAAGCAGTCCTTTGTGATATGCTTTGCATTTGAAGTCTTGCTAAAATGGGAGTCATTTTCTTGAGATTTCCAGTTGAAATTATCCTGCAACAGGGAAGGGATAAAGTAGCATAGACACTGGAGAGGAAAAAGCAAAACAAAACTTTTAATCAATTTGGAGTTTGTCAATTTGTGGCTTATAAACTACACGGGAAATTATTCTTTCTTTACATGCTTTCTCCATTGTGGCTTTATCTGCTGTCATCAGCAAATCTATCAAATGAAACTCTTGTTTGTGCCTAAGAATTTCTGTGCAGCACAGCTAGGACCTGAGATGTGGTGTTCTCCAACAGAGCAGCTGCAGCAGGAAGTACTGACTGTGAGAGTTCAGCCTGTGAGTTAGTCATCAAGATTTTGCCCACTTTTAATCAGGCAGCACAATACATTATTTCAGTGGGGACTTTCACTGGCTTCTCAACTGCAAGAGGGTTTCATTGCTTAGGTCCAGACAAATCTTGCCCTAAGTAAAATGTGATAAGCATTTGCCCAGGGCAGCAGATGCATTGGGCAGCGACTGTGAGCAGTGACTGCAAGCATGCAGTGTACTTTGCCTAAAACCAGACCTGTGTAAAGCCAGGCAGCTGCTGCCACCAGGATGGAGTCTCATTTGACAGTGGCAGTTGTGGCTTTTTCCCTCCTTTTATCCTAGTGACAACAGGAGCAGCAAGACTGCAGAGCTTTCTCTTCTTTTTCTTCCCAATGCATCTCCTCTTCCTGCAGCCACAGCAGCCCTTCAGCACTGGGAGCAATCTGTTTTGCCTGCAGTGCTGAGGAGCAGGTGGAACAATTCTGAGCCCAGTGTTCTGGATTAACAGATGTACAAAGGATGAGTAATTGAAGTGTTTCAGGGATACTTCATAGTTTTTACCTGTGGTCCAGTGTGTCTGATTGACTATAGAATACACAAATTGAAACAAATGTACTTTTAAAATACCACTGACTGGGTCTGAGAGGTGTCCTAACTATGGTAAGAACTGCAAGAGCATAACTGAACACATAACACACTTGGAAGTGTTCTACATGCAAGCAGTATGTGTAGTGCATTGCTAAGAAATGTGACAGAGATGTCTGTTAATAAGCATGCATGCTAGAGCCATCTTTGCACCTGTATTCAGTATGGTTTGTATCCTCAACACTGCGGGTCAAAGTCTGAGCTACTGATGTTGGTTTGTTGCATCTCATCCATGACCACTATTACTTTGAAACATTCTTTTTTCATGATTGAGAGCTTAATGAATTTGATATGTAACAGTATAGGGATTAAATGTTTTAGGAATAAAATCCAGTTGTAGCTTGCTGTTTCTCTCAGTTTAAAATGTTTCCCCCCTTGTTTTTTCTCTTTGCATAATTGCTCTCTCCCTTTAGAAAAGGTGATGTACCATGAACAGAAATGTGACTCCAGCCACAGGTGGGACAGGTAGTTGCTACATTAGAAAGATAGGAACTGTGTTATTGTAGCATTTGAATCAGTCCACAGGTCCTTTATGCTGTATCTTCTGTGAATACAAAAATGTGGCCCCTCCTAGTTCAAGAAATTTCTCTCTTCCTTACATGAGCCTTTAGCCATCAGCAGCAGAGAGATTAATTACATGATGAAGAGGGAGTTGCAGTAAAAGGGTCTTAATATGGGGACTATAAAAAGCCAGGGGGTTCCCTCAGAACCATGCTTTGTTGTAGGAAAGGCAACAACGGACAACACCTGCGACAGATTGTGCTGTCTTAGCTGTGAGAGTCCATCCCAGCCTGAGATGCATCCCCATTGGAGATGGGAGGGATGGCTGCCCTAGGGAGGGTATAGATAAAATAGAGGCTTGGAGACTGTGGTGCATTGTATTGCCTTAAATGAGGTGGCCCAAGAAGGGCTCTGGTAGATCAGTTGTCCCAGGCCACTGGGAGAAAACTGTGATAACAAGCATACAACATTTCTCTAGGGAACCTCTCTGGTACTTTGAATGCAATGAATAAGGCAGGGAATTCCAAATTATTCTCGTAATTGGGAGTGCTCACATACTTTCTTTGATGTAAAGTTAGAGTGTCATATTCTGGCTCCCGATGACCAAATGTTACATTTTAGAAGAGCTGTTCTGATAGCAATGCTTAACAGAGTGAACAGTCATGATTATTGTGAGAGGTAGAGCAGAGATTCACAATCTGCCTCAAGGCAGGATGAAAAATACACAAAGCTGATGCTTTCTTCCTAGTCCCTCTGGCTCTGGCAGAACTGCAGTGCTGAAGCTGGGAGGGAAGTTTGGCATAAATTTTGATCTGCGTCCTACTGGCTTTTTCAGTTTTTCTGTGTACCTGGATCAAAATATGGTTATTTCAGAAATAATTCTGAAGACACAGTGAGCCAGGTTAGGGTTGCTGCAGTGTGCTTTCAGTGTGAACTCACAGGAAAATGCTCTGTCTGTGGCTCTAATGTATTCAGTTTTTATGGCAGCACTGAAGTGCATCATATAAATAAGTCTGTTTTTTTAGCCACTGTGAAATTAATGGAATGCCCTATTCAAATAAAGTGTTATTTTAAATCACTATAACAGATGTAAATTAAAAAAAAAAAACTAAAATCCTAGAACTAGCAGGTTTACCAATTCACAGCTAACAACAGAGACAATGATTTTCCCTTTAAAATCTATTTTTTTGTGCATGTTTTGCCTTCCCAAACAATAATTTTGTTAAGATGTTCCAGTTTTAGCTACAGCAGACATAAATCTCTCTCATTATGTTATACCATTGGTTACCACATTTTGATTTTCTCTACTGAGAAGATACTGTAAAATAATTTGTCATTCTATTATTTCAACATAAGTTAACATTCTGAAACTGAAAATATTTAATCTGTGAGAGCTACTATGGAGAATTTTTAACAGCAGCTCGCCTCTGGTTCCTGAGGCGCTTTCAGTTTCTCCTAGTCTTTTTTTCACCACCTCCCCAGTGCCACATCTTAGCAGGGAGAGATTAGGCATTGAACCTGAGTACTCAGACAGACTTTTTGTTCAGAAATACACTAATTCATAATTCCGTGTCTTGCTAGCACACAATTCCAAATAGCAGAAAAGCCAGACTAACTATCCTGGGTTTTTGAAAAGTGTGATGCTGTTGCTTACTTTTCCCCCTCCTGTCTGTCCTGTGCACTTCTTGTTCCCTATGTTCTGGTTTTAACATCTTAGGATCGTGAGACACCATCATCACCCTCCTCATTGTGATCGGAGGTTATTTCTCCATTGGTGTGATATTAAACAGAATTTGGGATCCTCATATCAGCTAGGGAGAATACATGCAAGCACAGAAATACTCCAAAGACGGGGGAATGCCCTTCAATGAATCCCCCAATGTGACCAAATAACATCATTCTTCCCAAGCCGCTTTATTGTATTTTCTTTATGAAACCCTCCAAATTTCATTATTAGCTGAGAATGGAGAAAAACAGAGCTGGAAGAGACCAATTTTGAGGATTGTTTTGTAGAAGACATCCTCTTTGGGTTTGTGTAGGTCTTTAATGACTGAATGACTTCCTCTCTGATTGTTAACTGTTTTCTTGCAGAAATTTAGCTTAGGAACATTTAAAAATTTCTAGGTAATTGCAAAGGTAAGAGTCCCAGCATCCCTGTTATGTTCCTGACCCTTGTGATGGACTTCCTGTTCCCTATCTCCCACACCAGCAGTGGAATGGCAGAACCTGTTCAGATATTTACTTCTCCAGTGCTCAGGTGTGGAATTCTTTGCCCTTTTCACACTTCATTCAAAGGGTCACGTTTCTCTTTCTTTAATTTTCTCATTAAGCTACTCACCTTTCTTTGAGAATTTTTAGTAGGAACAAGAGGGTTGGGTGCTGTTGCTCAGTGCAATCATGCTCTGCTTTTAGAAGTGGGATATGAACACACTGAGCAGCACTTCTGCCTGGCCTTGAAACCAGGAAAGTCTGTCAACTGCGCTTCAGCATCGTCTTGTGGAAGTGCCCCCTGCTGCCATGTACAAAGACTTACAGCAGATTACAACACTGAGACTTTTAACTGTATTTCATACAGTGTCTTTCATTCTACATGTGCTCAAAGTGCTTTACGATACACAAACAGCAATAGAAAACGTATAAAACAAATATGTCTTCAAACAGAGGAGCTGCTTTCTTCAGATGGCAAAAATGACACTTTTCCACAACAGAATAGCAACAGAAATGAGCCTGTACTGGCAGAGGCATTCCAAATTCTCCTTAGCTTAAGATAACTTAATTCTAAGCATGATTGTTCTTCATGAGACAATTATAATAATTGCTAATGATATAATGAGTTGAACCAAACATAAATTAAGAAAATAGAGATTTAGTTGGGTATATCAATTAAATTTATTCCCAAAGCATGTTGTTGATTTTCTGCTTTGCATTTCTTCAGCAATTTTTCTCCAGCACCCCACTGCATATTTTTTAAGCAGTGCTTAATTACATTTTGTTAATGTTGTGGGAAGGGGCTATATTGGTAATTGCTTTTTATGACTTGCAGTTGTGAGTACTGTTAGTTTATGTCATAAAAGGAGATATATTTTACATCTAAAAATTCAGCACTTTTGAGTGCTACATCTGATCTATTTTAAATGCCATTAAAAGAAATGTGTGTGAATTCAGAACACTGTATTGAAATAAACTGTCCATTCTTGTAGCTGTGGAAAACATGCATTTTCAGTGAGTATCAGAGTATATCTCATTGAGACAGTGATTGTAATGAGAGGTTTGTTTGGGAAAAAATAATGAGTTGTCTCAAAGCAGGACCCAATGCTCACCTGGATGAAAATGGACTTAAGAGCAAAGGAGGAAAAAAATTGAACAAGGGAAACAGAGGTAGGATCTGAGGAAGGAAATGGAAAATACTGCCAGTGCCAAGGAGAGGACGAGGGCATTGTGAGCTCTGGGAATTCTGGACACGGAGAAAAAGAAGGCCTGAGGGATGAGTGGGCAGTAGGGGCGAGTGAGGCTGGACTTAGTGCAGAGGTTGGTCGGAGGGCTGGTGACTTGGGACTGGCTACAGAGTCTGAGTAGAACACAGAGATTCTGTGCCACATTTGGGGTCCGAGTACAGTTGTTCAGAGCAGCATTTGGTTCCCTCAGTCCATGAAACTCTCATTTCTTCCCATTGTGTTGGGAAACTAACTGTACATGTTCCACTTATGGCAAAAAAGGATGTATCAGAGTCCTATAGCCACTGTCACTTTTCTCCTGGAGCAGGTGTAATCTTTGTACTGAGGCCTGGATCCTCAATGTGTCAGCTGAGATATAATGTCTTGATGCATATGGGAAAGAGGAAAATACATTTTGAAAATGCTGTAATTACATCTTGCACTTCATATCTTGAAGTCTCCAGTTCTTAAATCCAGTTAAGTTCCTCTAAGATGGCAGCATGAGTGTGTGCATGTGAGCATAAGTGTGAGGAATACATATGTTTTAGGGTGATTATCTTTGGTGAGGAGAGGTTCAGCAATAGCCAATGTTAAATATCACTCTTCAGCATGGTAATTTCAGTACATCTGCACCTCTTTGTGGTGCAGAGATTGGATTATTAGCCTCTGTAACAGTACCATCTTGCACTGCAGTTCTGTTTGCCCTTGCAAACTGAGCAGGATCACATCTGCATAGGATCTTTGACAGGGGCTCTGCAGAGGTCACTGACCTGCTGTGGAACCATGTTTGTTCAGTAAGCAATGCTTTCATATCGGTGCCCCACTAAGCCAGCACACCACAAAGGCTTCCTCTGCCACCGTGCAGTGTTTAACTGTTAAGTTTTAGGCTTAAAATGCAAAGTGCAGACGCTGACTGGTTTTGATCACTAGAAATTTTGTATGGAACTAGTTAGAAAATTGGACTGTTAGCCCTCATATGTTGCCAAAGTTGTTTAGATAACTCTGCTCTGCTTAGAAATCTCTTCCAGTTCTTATCACTTATTCAGTGCTAACCTAAACTAAGCGGCAGTGTTGTTTTCCCATGTTTTTATGTGTTACACAAGAACTTTTGTAAAGAAGCAGTTGCGTCCTGCTTGAGACAGGGGCTCTGCAGTGGGAACGGCTGCAGTAAGCCTGGCATGTGTTGTATCTGCAGATTAAACACAGCATTTAATTTGTAAGCAGCCAGGCAGCCCCTCTTCACAGCAACATAGTAACTAATGCAAGGTCTCAGGGCCCAGCCCACAGCAGAATGGACCTTCAAGTAAATCACTGGAGAATCCAGGGAGACAAAAATGCTCAGTATGAACATGGGATATATTTTTCATCACTGTAGTTTGGTGTATGTGCGTGTATTCTCCCTGCCCTTCAGCTGTGCACTGTAGTCATGCAATAGCTGCTAGTTGGGATGCCAAGAGTCAATGGTGTCATCTTGACAGTGTGATGCTCTGCCTGTTTAGATGGCCAGTGGACACATGGGAGCCCAACTTTCCAGCATCACCATGCTGGGTTGGAATTGGCACAGGAGCTGTGTGAAGATATTAAATCAGCTTTGCACTTTACCCCCTCTTGCCAATTCCCTAGAATAAATTTGAGGGGCCCAAGGTTTATTGTCCCTTATGTTCAGATTGTTAGGACTCACACTGGGACTTTATGGCCACTTAAGCATTATAATGGTATTGCTGTGTCCTTTCCCCCCAGGCCTTCTGCACTGTGGGAGAGGCATAAAAAGGCAGTGGTACACTGGACCCCAACTCAGAGCTCACTAGATGGCTGGTAAAATAGGCTGGAAAGGAGACCGAGGGGAGTTCAGTGTAATACTGCCAGCAACACGTTACTTGCTCAACACAGTTACCAACTCTATGGATCAAAGCAGTTACACAGCCAGTACGGGCTACACAGGAATGGAGGAGCTTTCACTCAGGCTGTGGAGTGGGGAATGGCTTTTCATGCTTAGGAACCTGTGCTGGATTCAAACTGGAAGCCTGAAGATGAAAATGTTTGGGGCCAGGCCTTGTCCTGCAAGAGCTACCCAGGCTTCCACATGTTCTGCTTCAAAAGAGAGCAGGCAGGCTCTTGTGTTCAAAAAAAGTTTTGGTTACAGCCCCTTGTTAGTTTAATTTTAGTTCTTATGAATTGACATATGGCAGGCATGATTTTTAATTAGAGCTTTAGCTGTGTTTTACTGGTAGGGTTGCAGAGCACTGTGGAATTTACACTAGGAAAAAAATGCTCTGTCGGTAGAGTACAAGGCTGTTTAGTAATCAGAGTGGAAAGTTAACTTTGAAACAAATTGGCAACTGATCAGATAAAATTCAAATCGGTAACATTTGTGTTGGAAACCAGCTCAGATCTGGGAAAAATGGAATCTAAGCTATTCTTTTTCTCTTACAGAGGAACTGACCAGTGAACACACTGTGTGCACACCAAACTTCATTGTAGCACCCCCTGCAAAAACAAAATTAATACTTTTATAAGGTTATCTGAGCACTTATCTGATTCCTTTTCACATTAGTGTAAAACTAAGTGTTGCTTTGAAGAGAAGTTTCCTTACATACTTTACAAAACAAACAAGCGTCCTTTGCCAGTCAAAAACTAAAGGTCAAAAGTTTCTCCCGTTTGTTTTTCTTCTGAATCAACAGGGTGTAGGAGAGAAATAGCATGTGATGTTTTTCTCCTTTGCATTTGTAACAGATTCCCATCTTCCCAGTTCATTGTGTGAACTATTTCAGGTCCTGAAAGAGTTAATGGTGTGTTCAGGCCTCAACCAGCAAATGCATTTAAAGCTCAGTCCAGCACTCACATGGTTTGTATTCTTGCTCTGCTGGAGTGGTGTGTTCATGGCATCTGGTTCCCTGGCAACAGCTTTCATTGGCTCAATCAAAGCCTTTTCTTCTTAAGAAAGCTCCCACTGTGACACCCTACCACCACCACTAATCACCATCTTAACTGAGTGTTTAAGATGCAGCTGGTATGAAAAATAATGCTTGTGCATGTGAGAAGATTAAGAGGCTACCTTGCAGAGTACACCTGCCCTAGAGAGTGCCCTTACTCCTTGCTGTTGGGCGTACTTGAGGCGTCTGCTTTCCCACTGGTGGAGATGAGTCACCAATATACCAAGAGTCTGCTTAGAAATAATCTTTTGTTAGGCAGAAATCCATAAACCTTTGTGTCTTGTGAATAGTCATTTCCTCTTTGCAGCTGAGATGGTGTTTGGGCCTCTGTGCTATTGACAAGGGGAAGAAGTGGGATGTAGGGGGTGTACAATAAAATCCATATTGTTGAAGCTGTCTTCCCTGACAAGGAGGAAGCAGGTCCCAACATGTGAACGGGAGGACAATGTCAGTAAAGAAATCATGTTAAGCTTCCTCCAGGGTTATATATGTTGGGGTTTCTGAGAATTCAGAGTTTGCATAAAAGTTGAAAAAATCTTGCTTGTGTCTTGCAGAACTTGGGGTACAGAGGGATCAACAAGCTTGAGCATTCTCATGCTTGGGAATCATGCTTCCCCTGTTAGAAATGTTGCTCTCATGATGAAATGGCTGTTAAAAATGAAGTCCTGATTGACTTGGCAGCTGACAGAAATTCTTTCCTTATTTTCCTGGTCTTGGAGATTACCTTGAAGGATGCTCTGTAACCATCAGAGGCCATTGCACTCCACAGGAATGATGCAGCTGGAGCAGAGGTAGGTGAGGGTAAGCTCAAGGAGAGACAGTGTGTGCATTGTAATCCGGGTGCTTCAGTGGTTACTTGTTTACCAGACAAAGTACACAGGCCAGACAACCCCCTCCTTTGCTTATCTCTGTGCTATTGGGCAGGAGAGTGAACGGGGATTTAAGAATGTGGGCTGGAGAGCAGACATCTTCAGCAGTGTGGCTTTAGTCATGAAATACCGTGCCAGAGAATATTACACTGATTTTGTGTCTGCTTTGGTTAGCTTTTAAGGCAAACTGCAGTCTCCTGATAGAGCTCTTCGCTGTTTTAAAACACCCCTTGTTTAAAAACAGTAAGTGAACATTTGAAGCTTGGAAGAGGAGAGAAGGAAGCCTTGTCTTGTGAGACACTGCTGTAAATGGCAAAGAGAGGCAGTATGTGCCTGAGAAAGGAGATAGGGAGGACGAACTTGTGGTTAAGCTACTATACTGAGACTTGGAATTTGGGTGTAGCCTCCACCTCTGTGTGATCTTGGGAAAGTCTGGGCTTAGACAAAACAGATGTTTGCCAAGGGGAGGCAAACCAGAAGTGAAGTTGTGGTGACTCCTCTGGCTGTGGCAGAGCCCGGGGAGCTGCCTTGGTAGCTGCTGCTGCCAGAGTGAAGCAGAGTAAGGCCTGGCTGCCATAGCCCTTTCATCTTTTCAAAGGCAGCTGGAGCAGCAAGTGCAACTGGGCAAGGCTCAGTCCCCAGCTCTCATTCCCATCTCTGCCCTAGCCTTTTCCTGTGCCTGAAATGCTCTGGCTGGGTAACTGTGAGAGCACAGCTACCGTGATTTGAGTCAGAGTGGGGGGACATGTAAGTCTTTAGTCAATCTGTTAATTACAGATGCCAGAGAAGAGTAGTAACAGCAAGGCTAGGATGAGTGTTCTCCAAAATTCACTCTGCAACTCAAACAATTCATTTCTGAGCCAGCACTGGGTCTTAGTATGAATAGATTTTCTGAGATTGTGTCTAGGTATTTCGTAAGTCCAGCACTAGGCTGGCACTAGCCCCTTATAATGGGACAGCAAAACTCACACAGAGGAGAAGCCCAAAGCTTGTTCTGTCTTGACTTCCACATGTCCAATCCACCCTCCAAGTCCAGAGTCTTTGCTTGGGGTGCCTTTGCTTCCTGTGTCAACACTGCTCAGGGCCAAGTATCCTGATTCCCCCCGACACCACAGTAATACAGGCAGAGGACTGGGGTTGAATAACATCACACAGGCCCAGCTGTGGGACCATCAGGGTACAATAGCTGCACTATTTGCAAAGTGGGAGTAATTCTTGCTTCATTCAGCATGCTCTTAAAAAGAAAAATCCTAGTATATGAGAGATACTTAGTAGCTACATGGCTAAAAGCTTCCCTGAAAAGCTAAATGTAAAATTTATTCTTAAGGAAGAAATTCAAAAGCTGAAATTAGAAATCACAGCAGCAAAGAATTAACATTCTGAACATGGTAAGCCTGTTTTCTTCAGTCATTTGTAACCATTAATTAAATGTATTTAAACTTATTAACAGCTGTTCAGTAAAAAAGGAGACAATGGCAGGTATTAGAACAGTAAAACAACCTATTTTGAACATTGTCTGATTTGGTAAATTTGCTTTAGAGTCCAAGTGTGGCACTGGAGTGCTGTTGTTTCTCAGAATGTTTCCAAAGACCAGGGAAGTGCCTGTATGCGTGTGAGGAGCTACACTTTTTCTGCTACACTTGACCTTTTGACTAATTTATGGGCTTCAAGGCAGGCAATGAAAATGTGACTTCAGAGGGGTAATTGGTAGATTTCACTGCTCTGGTGAAATGCAGATTTGCTTTGATTCACATATGATTTCAGAAAACATTATTTATTTGTACTGGTTTACCATGAACTCTGGAAAAAGGAGTTTTGGGAATCATCTCCTTATATAAAGGGACAGGGAACTTCCATTGCTTAGGGGTTTTCACAAGTTTCCACTGGCCACACAGATGGATAGCTGAAAATATGTAAACTTGGCAAAGTGCAGAAGGAACAAGGCCAGTGTGTTGTCTCAGTCCTCCCCTTCACATAAACTGAGCAGGTACTTCTGTGAAGAAATCTGAGGCACTTCCTTTCACACAACAAGATAAAAGGTTCTTGATTTGCACATAGAAGGTGTTTGAGTATACAGAACACACTCTTGTAGAAAGATGATGATTGAAAGGAGATGGTTTTGTTCCGTAATTCACTGGGTAAAATTATTTTTATATCGAGTTTGTGTTTATTTCCTACTTTTTAGATTATCAGAATGCTCTCATGAAGCCTTCCCTTCTAATCACAGTCTGTACAAGTGTGCTTAATTATGTTATCGCAGCGTGTAGTGGACAAACAGCACAACTTTTTTTTTCCAGAAAAAGATCAGAGGGGTAAGCATGAGGTGCATACACAACTGCAAACCGCTGAGAAAGGATGTAAATGCTGGCCCTCTGCACAGGACTGAATTCACCCTGAGTAAACCTAGAACAGGGTCATATAATATATTGGTCTGGAGTCACAGTAGTAGATTTATGTTATGCCAGTGGATAGGGCTGTGTCTCTGGCACTGCTGCCTAACCTCTAGCAGAAGTTGTGTGGTGTGAATAAAGGCCAGAGGCCTGTTGTAAAAATGATGATTTAGGTGGCTGACTGGGACTCGAGAGATCTGGTTGCTTTTCCTGCCTCTTTTCTGCTTTTCTTTAGAAGGTAACTAAATCTTACTCTTTAAACTAGGGATAATATTTCCTCACCTCACAGAGACATTTTGGGAATAAATGTGTTAACTAGTGCAAAAGCATTCATGGCTCTGGGCCAGAACAGCAGAGAAGAAACAGCATAGAATGGAAAAGTATCATTGTTCATGCAGAGTTGCGATAGTTTGTAGGAGATGAAGCCAGAGCCCCACGCTGAAGAGCTGAGATTAAAAAGAATATTGAAGAGCTGCTTTGTATGCAGAGCATTGTCAGTCCTCTGCCTGGAGTGAAGCAGGGCTCTTGCCAAAAAAATGAATGTGGGGGCAGTACCTGGTCAGAGACTGAAACAGTATATTATACCATACAACCCTGAGGCAGAAGAAGGTTACATTAGGCAACCTTCGCTTTGCTGTTTCATGATACTTGAGAGCTTTGCTTTTCAGCCTTTGATTGTTTAAACAACATCGTTTTTAGCATGGAGCTGATGATATAGATCTTACAGTGCACCTGGAGCTTTACAGGAAAGTGTGCAGATAAGGTCTCAACCCCTTAAATCTTATAGGCCGGGGCCTTTTTCTTCTCTCACAGACCTCATTAGATTAAATAATCTAAGGAATTCTGTTTTTACAGCAGTGACCCATAATTCAGCACTGATTTAGGCATAAATCTGCAATATGCTTCCATGGAGTTTCAAACTGCAGAAATGCCTTTTTTTTGGTTGTTGTTTCTTTGCATACCTTCATCCTGTACCACCTTTCACCCCGCAGGGATTCTATAGCCTTTTTACTGATTGGCACCCACAAAATTAGCAATGAGCAGAAACAGGATTACCAGTCCTACTTTTAAAACTGCTTGTATGTGTCTGTGTAAGCTCCATGACGTCACTACGTGGTATCCTAGTAGTGAAACAAAGTCAATATCCTCCTCAGTCCTTGGGCAAAGATTGGTGAATTAGCTTTAGGCACAGAAAAAAAAAAAAAAACCCACCTTTTTTTTTAAAAAAGGAAGATTTTATATTATCTAACACCTCTTTACTTTTAGACACTATCTGGCCGTCTGTTTTTGTTGGGTTGTTTTTTGTTTTTAAAACATTTCCTTTCCAGAATATCCAGCCTGTTGTAAAGAAAACATATTTCAGTCCCAGCAACATTATTTATGAGCACATCATCAGCTTCACACAGGAATACTTAATAAACCCACAAGCACTTCAGAACGGCTAAGCCCTGCTCGCTGCTCAGCAGTGTGTAGACAAGCCAGGAGAAGCAACAGGGCTGTAGCAGACTAGCTCACAAATGGGGGGCTGCAGTGGGGAACAGACTTGGTGGCCTCTAGAACTGGACATCATGCTGGAACTTTTCCATCGGGCACTTTAGAAAACAGCAGGAATCAATGCTTTCACACTAGGAATCAATTAAAGAAACCCAAATTATTACCATTTGAATAAACAATTATTCCTTTTTCACCCTCACAGAAGCTTGTTACGATGAGCTAAAAGCCAGAACTAATTAAATGATCTGATCACACAAATCATATCAGAAGTGTTTCATCTGGTTTAATTAATTCTTGCCAGAAATCGCTGTTACTTTTAACACATGCTGAATGATTTCTTTTTTTATTAATTTTTTTAACAGTTTCCATTTATATCTGTTTCCAGTACTGCTGGGATTCTCCCTTTCTGCAGATAAAGTGGGAGTGTTTACAGAAGCGCTTACTGCCAGGGAGTTTGTTAACCCTAGAGACAGACAGTATGGCAAATACCTTGTAGGTCAGGAAAAGGGACATTTACACCTGCATCTAAGAGGATTTTTTTTTAGCTACAAAAGGAGACAAATAAGATACACAGCTCTTTAGTCCACCCTCTTGTTTAACTCTTAAATTGCTGGTGACAGTTGCTCTAATGAGAATGCAGTGGTTATCACTAGGAACAGGACAAGGCAGCTTTATCAACACTGTGCAGTGTTCAGCAGCCTTTTTCTCCCAGCACATGAAATGTGGACAGGTTATGTTGGTCATCACTAGCCAGCTCGACCACAGGGCATTTCTTTGTCAAGCAGAACAGGCTTTAGCCTGATTTCCTGAACCAGGTAGCATATTTTTGCACCTGGGGCTTGGGATCAAGGCTTGAGAGCGTTCGGGTCTAAGCACAGGGTCCACAGCCCTGCAAACTCATCCCTGAGTCAGGAGAGTGTTTCTGAGGAACATGAGCATGCTTCTGTCTGTTGTAGGACAGCTTATGTGTTTTGGCTTTTGTTAGATGATAATGGAAAAGGCTCTTCCTTATTAGATATTTTAGAAAAAACAAACTGCAACAATGTGCCTGTATTCAGACACTGGAGTCTGGGTCTCCGAGACTAGAGGTTTGGATTCAAGACAGTTCTGTGATACACTTCTTGATCTCACACTACTACTAGTAATACATGCCTGTGTCCACACAAGGGTGGGAACAGCCTAGTGTTTGTCTTCGTAGTCTTCAATTTCTGTATTTATTTCTCAGTTGATAATTCATTTATTGCTCAGACAAATCTTCAGATCAAGGGGGTGTAAGTGATCACAGAACAAGTCCTCACATGCTGCAGATGTGCAGGAATTGTAGTACTAGTATTATGCCCTTTGGTTGTAGTTGCAGGACAGCATTGTGCAAACTGGCTACAGAAATTCTTACCAACAAGAGGACAGAGGCTTGCTCTAGGTACTGCTGCTTTGGATGTGAGGACCAGAAAAATATGAGAATAGTATTATTTTCCATCTGACTTTCATGAGGACAAGTGACATGCTTTAAAGTTTAAAATAGCACTATTAAAGCAGTATAAAAATGTACATATTTAAGATATGTCAGTTAGATGGGACATTGTCACAGAATAATGGGTGCTAGCTGCTCGGCATTCAAAGTAGGACAAAAAAGAGGGAGACGCTAATGTAATTCTCAGTTTCCTAGGGAGCAGAGAATGAGAAATAAATAGAGAAGAGGGACAGTGCAACGCTCCTGAGTATACCCTTGCCATGATAAGGAGTGTTTGAGCAGGGTTCTCTATGGCCCTGCATTTCAGAGCAGTGTTTGTGCTGGTGCACAGCTGTCTCTCTCTGCCATCCTATCCCTGCCAAAAAAAACCTTTAACTGAGGCAGCAGCAAAGCTGTCTGCTAGGCTCTTATGCCTTTCCATCTTAGCAAAGGTGGTCAGCCATAGGCCTTTTGGAAAGCAGGGCCTGAGAAACCTTCCCCATGCCCTCACTGGGGTTGGCTGTACTGCCGGGGATCATGCAGGTCAGCTGTGAGAGCTGCCTTGCTCCACTTGGCAGAGCCAGAGCACTTGGCTGCTTTGTGGCTGTGACACAAGGAAACTGCTGAGCTTTGACATGAGAAAGGGCCTTGTTTCTCTGGGAGGTGGCTTGCCTCTCTCCCTGCTTCCTCTGTTCATGTATGTGGTTCACTACTGTGTCCCCTTTTGGTTTTGACTTTGTAAATTGTGATAATACTGGTGCCTAGAGCTCTTCCTCCTCAGGGGAATTATCAGAAGTGCACAAAGGTGCTGCAGGATGGTCTGTGGGCTCAGTGCTGAGGGGTGAAGAGAGTATTCTCAAGGTGGTCTGCGAGGACAGGGGCTGTGAATTGAGTAGGTGGAAGTCCTGAGGAGGAGACCAACTGTCTCCTGGGAAATGTTGCTATTGGCACTCCCCCTGTCCTCAGTCCCTGAGGCTTCCATACAGACCAGTTTTGCCTTGCAAAACAAGAAGGCTTCAGACTCTGTCCTATGGTCATATGCCCTATTCCCCAAATGTTTGCACTCTGCCTTTGAGATAGCACAGGCTCTGTATGCTATGGCCATATTGGGGCATCACTCCAACAGCACAGTTAAGGTTGTGTTTACTCATACCTTAACTCTTTATTTACTGGCTTCCCAGGGAATAGCTAGGACTGACATTCTAGAAAGGCACTACATGCTCCTGGCAACCTTCATGAATTTCTTTGTCAGCAAACTTCATACTTTTGAAAATTTATGGGAGGAATATAATTTGTTGAGCAATCACGTCGATGACAGCACTTTACGAGTCAGAAATTCCATGGCCCTGAAGATGCTACTGGAGCAATGTATGACTAAGTGCTCCTTCACAGCCTGGGCACTTCACCACGCTTAACGGGTGACAGGGGCAGTACTTTGCTATGAATATGCTGTTAAAAAGGCAGTGTGAGGAATTCCAGAGCAACACCTGCCTGGACTGGGGCAGTCAGTTACACCTTTGCCTGGCATGGACTCTGAGATGTGCCCAGCCCAGTCCACAAGCCAGACCCTTGCAATAGCTAGCAGGCAGGGGCAGTTAGCATGAGCATGGGGCTGACAGGCACAGAAGTGTGGCTTCACACCAGAGTTTTCTTTTTGGTCAGCTTGAAGCACTGTAAAGCAAATGTACATGTAGCTGTAGCTGTGTCCATGTGCCTCTTGCATCTCAGTCTCAAATATTTTTATTGCTTTTTCTCTGCTCTCCACACACACTTTTCCCTATATGCCATTCTTAATCTCATTAAGAAAAATGTTCAGTTTGCTGCCTTGGGTCCCTTATTACCAGGTCTACACGGTGCAAGTGAAGTGGGTTAGACTTTTTCAGTGATACGGGGCAAGCTGTAGGTAAAATTGACTCCTGTGTCTCTCTTGAACTCCCTGTGGTTCTAAGGCCAAGCTATCTGTCTTCACCTGTCATGAGCCTTGGTCCATCTCTTAGTCTCCCTCTTAATTCCAGATGAACCTTACAAAGCTGTGTAATGTTTTCCAGTCTTTATGGGTGCATTTCAAATTTGGAATTGCTTCATGTAAAAAGCATTTCAGCAAAACATTCAGACATTTGCCCCTTTGTTTTCTTCTTCAGTTGAAGCAGTTCAGAGTTAAGTGGAAAATTGTTTTGCTTAATTCGAAACTGTATTTTTGGGGTGCATGGGGAAGTAGTGCACTTCCTCCTTGCTCTGCTGCTGAATTATTTAATCACTTCACTAGTGATATTTTAATGAAATACCCAGGTAGTTATTTTAGTTTGGGTTTAGTTTTTTTTATTTCATTGCAGATGAATATTTTCCTTTTATGAACAAGATAGTTTCCTCAGTGTCTGGTTTTCATTTTTAGGTAATAGTCAGCCAACTAAGAATCTTACTGGCCAGCACTGATTCTGCTCAGCTGGAGATGTTTTGCAGTATGTGCTATCACACAGACCCCACATGGCAACACTTTGTACAACAACCAAAAAAAGACAGGGAGGAGAGGGCATGTGACAGTAAATCCCATCATCTGAAGGGTCCCCAGAGACTCCTCAGAGAAGGGAATGTTCCTTATGCATGTTACACAAAAGCCCAAAAGGTGATGAGTGACACTTCCCACTTTCATTTCTTTGGGAAGATTTGGTGTCATCACATATGTCTCTACTTTGCCACTAGTGTTTGACTATTTCCCCATAGAAAGTAAAGTGCCAGCTCACTCTTTACTATTCTCTGTCTCTTAATGATCAATTATTTTTAATTGGAACCTCTTGCATTGTGCCCAATCTTAAGAGGTCCCCATCAAGATCAGGGCTCCAACAAGATGGGAACAGTACCAACACATATGTGGGGACAATAGAGACTTTTTTTTTTTTTGTCCCAAGGAGCATGATCGTATTTAGAGAAGGGCAGAAAAAGAAATGGAGGTAAGGATGATTGGAAGCATTTGCAGACCATGGGCAAATTTGGGAAAAGTATGACTGTCTCCTGGCTTCTAGTCTGGTGCCCTGTCTGCTGGCACACACTGCTTCTCATTTACTAATAAAAGTGTCATTGTATGTGCAGAATTGCATTTAAGGGTAAATAAAATAGGCTGGTATTGCTACAAAGAACTTTATCAGCTAATTAGGATGCAGACAGGAATGATGCTGAGGTGGACATTGTGAAAACAACAGTTCTCATGACACAGTTTTCTGCCAGCTTATTTTTATGCATCTAACTTGTTATTACATCTTCAATGTCTGTTTTCAAGTAATGTTTTAAGTCTGAGTGCTTTAGTGACATGCTGACCAAAGGACACTTCGTTAACAAAGCTTTAATGAAAATTTACAGCAAAATGGAAGTCATTTAAGTGAAATTGCTGAGTTTCCTGAAATCGTTTTCTGAGAGACATTTGTTTTCAGTTCTCATTTTGAGAGGTTTTGATAAAGATTTTATTCAGAATTCAGTTCAGGAAGATTTTTGCTTGAGAAAAATGAAGGACGTGGAAATTATAAAGCATTAACTTTGTTTATATTGACTTTATTAGTTGAAGTGGCAGAAGCTTTAAGAACTCTCAAAGACAGAAAACTAGATCCCTGTCTGTGGGCAATGATACAGAGTTCTGTGCCTTCATAACTGCAAAACCATCCACCAATTAATTAGTCTTTGCAGATCAGGGATTTCTTACCAGAAAAGACAATTGGTGGCTCAAAGTAACTAAAGAACAGTTTTAAATTTTATAACATTCAAATGCAGGGCTTGGGTTTAGCCTACCATAAAAGCAGAAAGTTGCTGTGAGGTTTGGTCTGCGCTCTGGAAACCCAGCCCACCTCCTGCCCCCATTAAGAAGAGCAATATGGTTCAGGCACGGCGCTGTTTAGTCCCTTCGCACACAGCTGCGGTTCGGTCTTGCTTCCCGTGGTTGCTATGAGCTGCTTTAGAGAGGCCAGATCTTTGCCTTCATCTACTTTGTGCCAGAATTTTTAGCCGTCATGAGAGTTGTTTCTGCAAATCCAATAGCTGATTTATTATCTTCAGAGAGCAGAATGTGTAAAGAAAAACAGTGTGAGCAAATCCTCTCTCTAGAAGGGCTTTCTATCCACTCACATAATCCCGCTTGGTTCCAGCCTGGTATGCATAGCTATGGAAGGGTGTCAAATGACATCCCTTTTACTGGCTGTTGGCCCTAATGGAATGCTTCTTTGCATATCTCATAAAGTAAAGGCAGGAAATGCTGCCTGAGACTTTTATGTTTTGCCGTTAATTAAAAAATTAAAATTAAAAATTTGAGAAGCAAGAGCGTGGCAAATAAGAAATGCTCTTTTCATCATGGATTAGATAAAAAAGATTCTATTTTTACATTTTAGTTTTTTACCCTTTCTAAAGACTGACTTGCTTTAGACAATCAAAGCTGGCTTTGAACTAGCACACAGAAAAAAATCCTTTTTTTTTCTTTAAAAATAGCCCTATAGATATATATACATATCACAGCCTTTCTTTCCTTTTTTAGACAGTTTCATTTTCTGTGAGAATGTGAAAGTTCTGAGCAATCCAGAGCTCACACAGGTATCACAACAAACACAGGGAATAAGGACCAGCCACACTATTGCAATTAACATCAGTGTTTAATTAGCACACAGCTGTATTGGGGAAGGGCCTTCTGATTTTCTCTCTTCACTGGGCTTTTGATGAGAGATTTACCTATGGTTATGACTTCTAGTTGTTACACTAGCATGCACTCATGCTAGATGTGCATGCACACACATACACACCCGCCACACTGAAAATTTGTGGAAGGACACCACATCAGGCAAGTGATCTGTGCTTTAGGTAAATATTTTTGGAAGTAGCTCCCTTTGACAGTCTTCCATTAAAACTCTGCAAGTTACATTTGTGTTTGTTAAGGAGGGTAAGCTATAAATTAGAGTATGCTTTGGTGCATTTAGGAATCCTTTTTGATTTGTTGGTTTCTTTTATTTAGCAACAAAAACCTGATATGTGATGAAGGCTGATGGGTGTAGAAGTCTGCCCTGGGAAAGGCTGGCATCAGGGCAACACACAAACGTTTACCCCAGTTAGCTTAGACACTTCTGTATTTCACTGGTGAAAAAAGTGTAGTAGTCTCATGCTGTTCCCTGTTGTTAAGGCAGGAAAATGTCCAAGCATCCAACTAATCTTTCTACTTGGCCATCTTTAGTAAAGAGAAAATTGTTGTTTGAGGTCATGGTAGCAGAACAAAAACTGTTGAGAAACTAAGAGATGAAGTGAAAATATGGCAGGGAAGGTGAGTTCTCACTGCCATGGACTTGGATGAAACCTTGCTCAACCCTGCTTTAGGCCTACTACTGTGACTTAGATTCCACTTGCAGCAAGCTGAAGTGAACAGTACTTATTTAAAGAGGGACAGCAGAGTTGTCACTGGGCCTGTTGATGATAATGGTGTTTGTAACATATAGAAAATGAGAGTTTGGGGAGTACTGGAAGAGTTAAGAACTCTGTAGTACCATAGTACCTCTGTAGCACAGATAGGCTCAAATCCTTACCTCTTCTCTGCCTAAGCACCACTATTAACATAAGTCCATTTTGTTTGACATGCATGCCGAGTTTAGTGTAACTTTTTATTTACCTAGCTTGCCTCTTTATACCCCCTCACACCTCATATTTGAGCCTGGCTAGAGTGACACTCCTATGAAAGCATGTGCTCAGCCTGACCAGTTTTAGACAAGGTATTGGAAAACATACAAATAATTTATTGTAGCTGGTGGTCTTAATTTGGCATTCTCTAAAACAGAATCTCCTTGAAAAAATATCAGACTGTGGGACAAAGACCTGACAGAGGTGTTTATACAAGCCCTGTTATAATTGTATTCAATTTCTTCTGATTGTGAGAGTATTCATTCTCATGACATCCCTATAATATACGGAAGTGTTACTGTTCCACTTTTATAAACAAGGAATTAGACACAGAGACAAGATTTTCTAGATGTGCACCTGGGAATTTAAATGCTTATGAAAAGTGTTTTCCATGTAACCTGCCTCCATTTTTAGCTGTCTGAATACTGCTGGAAGACCAGCTGTATGTGATCTGGCCACCATCTGTGATTGTGCAGGTAATCAAGCACTTCTCTTTCAAATCCTAGATTAGTGCCTACTTGCTACAACAGCTTTTTTGTGTCCATCTGGGCCAGATAACATATTTTTCTTATACTACAGCTTCTGGCAGAACTCCCTACTCACCACAAGCCTTTTCAAGTCCTTCAGAATGTTAGCCTGAGGAAAAAGGACAGCATAGTGGGAATAATCTATCTCCTTGCCTGCCCTGAGAATGACTTTGCCTTCCTGCAGATTGGTTTGAGAACAATGCTAGAATTGCAGTATCTTCAGTAAACTTGAAGTAGGGGACAACTGGGCCTCTATTTTTTCTTCTTTCCAGTTGTCACCTTGGCCTTTGGGATTGAATTGTTAATAGTAAGGTTATGGCTACCCTGGTAGCCACATGATGAGACTAATTTACTAAGATCTGTGCAGCCAAAGTCTACTAATATAGGCTACTCCTCTAGGAAGCAGACTTGGATTTTCCACATGTATTTGTAAGAATAATATGCTTTGGCATATTACAATATATCACAATATTACAATAACCCCCTGCAACGCTATAGGCTGGGGAAAGCGTGGCTGGACAGTGCCCAGGCAGAAAGAGACTTGGGGGTACTGGTCAACATGAGCCAGCAGTGTGTCCAGGTGGCCAAAAAGGCCAATGGCACCTGGCCTGTATCAGAAACAGTGTGGCCAGCAGGAGCAGGGAAGTCATTCTTCCCCTATATTCGACACGGGTGAGGCCGCACCTCGAGTGCTGTGTCCAGTTCTGGGCCCCTCAGTTCAGGAAGGACATTGAGATGCTTGAATGTGTCCAGAGGAGGGCAACAAGGCTGATGAGGGGCTTGGAACACAAGCCCTGTGAGGAACATCTGAGGGAACTGGGGTTGTTTAGGCCGGAGAAGAGGAGACTCAGAGGTGACCTTATCACTCTCTACAACTTCTTGAAAGGTGGTTGTAGTGAGGTGGAGGTTGGTCTCTTTTTCCAGGCAACAACTGGCAGAACAAGAGGACACAGTCTGAAATTGCACCAA
Organism: Rhipidura dahli; assembly: GCA_013399225.1. Lineage (NCBI taxonomy): Eukaryota > Metazoa > Chordata > Aves > Passeriformes > Rhipiduridae > Rhipidura > Rhipidura dahli. The sequence goes on along the minus strand of VXAC01002952.1, from coordinate 2,396,556 downwards.
GGAAAATATAGGTTGGATATTAGGAAAAAGTTTTTTACAGAAAGAGTGATAAAATATTGGAATGGTCTACCTGGGGAGGTGGTAGAATCACCATCCCTGGACATGTTTACAAAGAGATTGGATGTGGCACTCGGTGCCATGGTTTAGTTTAGTTGAGTTGTTGGGACATGGGTTGGACTCAATGATCTTGAAAGTCTCTTCCAACCTGGTGATTCTGTATGATTCTGATCAAGTGAAGGGTTGCCTATCACCAAGCCAAGTTGTGATACAGCTGGGGCAGCCAAAATGAACAAGTTTTTGCAATCAGGATTTCTTGACTAATATGGATTACTGATCTCTTCCAATTTACAGCTGTTATTTAAAAATGTGCTATAGGCCCTACTTATTCCTGCTTTTTATCCATATTCTCATTTATCCCAGTCCCACAGTTTCCCGGTGTGGGTAGGCTGGCTGTACAGAGAGGAGCAAGTGATGCAGAGGAGTATGTGCTCATGACCCTGTTTGGGCCTGTTCTGGCATCATTCAGTGGAATCCCATCTGGCTGCAGCTGTGGTAACACTGTGCTTGAACCTGGAGTTTACCTGAATTAGGAGAAATTGTTGTCTGTGCCTTACTTCCACTGACCTGGTTTTGAGACAAGCAATGCCCAGCCATCTGAAACAGGCAACCTTGGACCTCGGGATTAAACAGCATCAAAATCCTCCCTGTCCCTCCCTCTTCTGACTGCAGCACAAACTGGTTGTCTGAGCAGTGTTAAACTCTGATGTACATATTTTAGTTTTACAGTTTGGGGCATCATCTTAAGTAAAATGTGTTGATTCTAAGTGGGGTGTTGGAGAATTTGCCATGATTGTATTTATTCCCCCAGTCCTATATTATTTGTGCAGTGTTGTAGCTGCCAAAACCACACACATGTTGGCATGAAACAATTATTGTGGTTTATATGGGACAGGCTTGGCAATAGCCTTTCTCAATGAACAGAGTGCTGAAGATTCAGTATCATCTTTTCCTCTCCAAGCAACAGACTAAATTTCTTTCAGATGCATTCATGGTTTTAAAATTAAAAGGCGTTAGAAGGCATGTATGATGTGCAGGGTATATATGAATAACCTGTAAAGTCTGGAAGGAAATGAGAGTGAGATGAAGAAAAAAAAAAAAGGAGACTATTTGAAATGCAAGCTAGTAATTTGGTTTCTAAACCCACGTGAAATTATAAGTAATGTTTACTGTTGCCAGCCAGTGAATACAGAGATGTGTGGTTTTTACTTGCATGCAAAGCTATTGGTTGCGGGTGAAGTACTTGGACAAAAACATTCAATCACTGGTGTGGGTATTCCACCAAAAATAAACCCCAACAAACACTGACGTATAATAAAAGCACTTTTTTCTGTAGAGACGAACATTCAGCTGCTGCTGCTATTCATGAACTCTAGAACTGTAGAAGCCTCCTCTTTAACTTGCCTGAAACAATAATACTTCATTTTAGAAAGTTACACAAATGTCTTTGAAACGGAAGAATCAGTGTTTCTGTAGTTTTCATGAAAATATAGTATACGGTTTAAACTTACAGGGATATGGATCAATGATAACTATTACTTGCTAAGTTCTTGTGAACCAAAACATGCTGGATAGACAAGAGCCAAGGGTAAAGGGGAGGAAACTCTTCTTAAACTTAAAAAAATTAAAGTGGACTTAAACATTAGTTAGATGCAGTGATTATCAAAGGTTAGTAAAGGCTTATTTCCCCCCTTTTTTCCAGAGAGCTTCACAAAGAGATTTTTTAAATTGTACTCCATTATTAAAGTAACTGCTATTTTGTTATCAAAGTAGTGATAGACGTTTTTATTCCAGAAGGCCAGACACTATCACTACTTGAAATTCTCCGAATTGTTTCCACTGTGAGCAAATTCAGTCTTGATGTGAGTCACATCTGCTTAAAAGTGAATAGCAGTTGCTTTTACTTTACACCAACATCAAATTTCACCTACAATTTCAAATTTTAAAAATCATCTTAAATCCCAGGATTTGGATAGTTTTTCATAAGTGACCTTAAATCCAGAAATCCCTGATAGGAAATACTGAAATAAAAGCATTCAGCGTTAGTGGGTTCTGGTGGAAATAGAGACATTTCTTTTCAGATATGAACATCTCATGAAGTAATAATAATTTAGATATAGAGTTTTTCCATGTATGGAGAAAAAAGTAGTGATCACATGTAAATGGTTTCTGTCCAGCAAGGAGGGATGGAGTGGTGAGTGGAGAGCAGTGGGACAGGCCCCCTGCACGGATGGCAGGCGTAGCTGTCCGTGCAGCATTAAGGATTGATTGCGCGCTAGCGACGCAGCTGTGGCTGCACAGCACAGGCGTGTCAGTCACACCACTGCTGCCGGCGGCTGCCAGTCCTTCACAGCGCAAGCTGTTCCAGCCGTTCCTTCGCTCCGGCCGGCACTGATGGATTAATGGAAGGAAATGTTTATAGAAAGGTTCAGGTTTCCTGAGGGAGTGGAATGAATCCCCCCCAGCAATGATCAGCAAGCTCATGTCATGGAGCAGTCTGAAGCAGCCTGACTGGCAGGAATGCAGAGGTGTTTTCAAAAAGGAAACTTGACAAGTGAGCAATTCTGGGGAGCAGCAAGGTGTTTTCTAATAAAAGATGTGGCTTTTCTAAAGAGGCAGTGTGAATGGGGCTAGCTCTTAAAAGAACTTTTAAATCAGTAGTTCATACACTGTAAAAGTAAAAGGTTAAGTTTGAGAGCACAGTGTCCAAATAAAATAGTGCCCTCAAAGTGGAACTATTACACACTATGCTTAAGTAAATGAAACAATGCTGCAGTGCAACCACAGCTACTATGATGGCATCTAGCTAAGGCATCTTAGATCTATCTCTCTTCTGTAACTTAAACTTTAGTATTGGCATAATTGAAGGTACAGGAAGGGTGATTAACCCAGACAGTAGTCTAAAATTCTTGTGAAAGAAATGCTGTAAAGTATCATTATTTCACATATGTACCATTCTCTCTATTGGAGTACCTTCCATGACTGTAGCAACACAGCTTGAGATCTAAACATCCATTTCAGTTTAAAATATTAAATAAAACAGACCATTTCACTGAAGCTTTCAGATGACTATGATAAGAAAGAATGTAGGCTTCAGGCTAGCTATTAAAATTAAAGTAAAATTTACTTGAACAAAACTGCAGAGAGCAAAGGTGCTATGGGAAAAAAGCACCAGTTCGTGATACTGCCCATTGAAAGTCATTAAAAAGGACCTAGTCCTCAGTGTTTCCCTGTAACACTCCACCCGTCAAAATGAGGACTTAATTTACAGCACTTGTAGCACCCTCCAGTTCTCAACCTCAGAGTCTCTTTGGAATGGAAGAGAGCATTATCCTTATTTTCTAGATAAGGGAACTGGTTTATCAGCTTGCCCTCAGCGAGAAGCAGAGACTGGAAGAAAACTTGGCTGGGATGCAAGTACCTCAAGCGAGGGTAGATATTTGAAACCGGCTGTCTCACAATGTGCTCTCCTGTTGTGAGGGGCTGGTAATCAGAACGGACAGTTTCAAGCCACAGCTGAGTTTCCAGTCTGCATTCACCTAAAACTCTCTTGCACCTCCCATAACAAAATGGGGGAGAAGGCACCAGCTTCCCCCCATTCTAAAACTTGCCAAGTATTCAAAGATGAAAAGAACGTTATTACAATCCTTGTATTAAAAATTATTTATTTAATGATCTGTACACGGGGTGAAGCAGGGCCTCATACAGACCTTCCAAAAAAAAAAAAAAAATCAAGTAAAAACATAAATACATATTTTCTTACAAAAATGAGATTTACAAAATATACATACTGCACTTGTCTGACACGCTTGGTTTTCTTTCTTCCACGTGCACATTATAAAAGACAAAAACCCAAGCCCTGCAAGCCTGACATCAGATCCACTGAAGGATTTGGCTGATGGGCCCATTCCTCATGCTCAGACTACTGGTATGCTCTCAGACAGCAGCAGTCTGCCCCCTCACCCTGAACAGGTTTTTTCTTTTTTAAATTTCATTCTAGACACTTTCCCCCAAAAAACATGAAGAGCAGCTATAGGGTGGAAACTTGCTAAAAATCCAGAATGTCCTATTTTGTCCTTAGGCAAGAATGTACACACACATACGCTTATAAAAACAACCCTTCAGTGAATATAAAGGTAAAGTAGTATGCAAAAAATAAAATATGAAGAAGTCAACATAAAAATTTTCAGAATAGAAAAATCTGTCACATTTCAAAAAGAAAATTATGCATTTGATGATAAAATTTTGAATGCTTTTCCTTCCAAGATGTGATCACTGGAAACTTAACCAGCTGTATTTAGCAGAAACGAGAAGGCTCCTCACTTGCAGTAACTGCTTGATTTTAAAATCCAGCCCCAGCCCCCCCAACCCGCACCAAGAGTCACTGCCATGCAGCTCAGGGAACCTGAGGAGCAGGCAAAGGGTCCATCGTGAGCCAAAACGATTCCTCCTGTCTCCAGAATCGGGCTGTATATTGACTTTGTCTGCAGTGAGCTCACTGCAAAGCAGGAGAGAAAGCAGGTTTATAGGAAGGAAGGAAGGAAGGAAAAAAAATCTTATCTTTACGTTACAGATTTTAATAGCTCTTGTTTTGGCAGGTGCTCTCGGGTAATCTCTTCTTGCCCTCTAAATCTTGCATTTCCTTCAGCTTAGAAAAGTGACCCATATTGAACGGTAGGAAAACATCCTGCCTCCTCCTTTTTTCATAAAAGGAATGTTTATTTCTGCGAGCTCCTCACATCCAAGGGTGAACCTCAACGACTTCTTTTTGTTAGTTTGCCCATAAAAACCGATCCCATGCTTACGCCTTTCTACATAGAAAACACTTTTGTTTCCCCCTTTGTCTCCTAGAACAAAGGCAAGGGGGAAAAGCCTTCTGCTGAAAAGCAACAAGTCATTTCTTTTCAGTGTGTGGAATAGCAACCCCCTCCTTCCCCACAGCAGCAAGAACAACAGATTGAGGGCCAAATTTTTACTTTAAAACAATTACGACAGGTATCACTGAGGTAAAAAGGAACTTGTGAGCTGACTGAACAGAGGCATCTCCCCAGCACACGATCGGGCTGTAGCCGGCTGTGCAGTACTCACGTGACGGCTCCGCCGAGCTGGAAGGAGCAGGCAGCGAGCTCGGGTTCGGGAGTTACCCTGCCCACGCTGCAGTTTGGCCCCGGCAATTCAGAGAGCATTTGGCTACTTCTCGGCAGGGGTGGCTCAACAGATCTGACTTCCCTTCCCTGTTGTCCAAAGCAAGGCAGGATGATTTTAGTTGGATTGGAGTTTCTTTTCCTGGACAGGAGTAGCAGGAAAGAGAAGTAAGGAGACTTCTGGGTGAAGGACTCTCCTGTCTCAGCAGTGGCCTCTTTTACTGTCCTCTTCCACTTAGTTGGGCATAAGCACCACTGGACATAGTTTGACCAATCCTTTATGCAATGATTTTGTTTTTCAAACCTTCTGTGAGGAAGAAAAAGTTTGGAAAAGCCTCCCTTCCTCCCTCTTCAGGGAACCATTGCCCTACTCCTATGCTGAGTATGTGCCTCCTCTGCTTGTGTGCATGTGTAAGTATGTGTGTGCCAGAAGGGACAGGGGGGTCTCATACTGCCGTCTCGCCTTTGCTGCCCGTGCTGAGTCTGTGGTAGAAGCGTCGCCAGGACTGAAGGGTTTTGCCAGACCAAATCCAGAAGCCAGTCGTGATCCCAACAATCATGGTCATGAGGTACTTGATCATGAAGACAGTGAAGTCTGGGCTCATAGGGGCAAAGTGGCTGGGACAGGGCACAGCATATGTTTTGCAGGTCTGGAGGAGCCACGTCTTCTCCCAGGTACCACGGAAGGCCTGCTCGTAGAAGTAACATGCCAGGACAATGGTGGCAGGCACCGTGTAGAGGACACTGAAGACACCAATGCGCACCATCAGCTTCTCCAGTTTCTCCGTCTTGGTGCCGTCATGCTTCATGATGGTGCGGATGCGAAACAAGGACACGAAGCCAGCCAGCAAGAAGGAAGTGCCAATGAAGAGATACACAAACAAGGGTGCCAGCACAAAGCCCCTCAGCGAGTCCACACTGTAGATACCTACATAACACACCCCACTGAGTACATCCCCATCCACCTGCCCCATGGCCAAGATGGTGATGGTTTTGACAGCAGGCACAGCCCAGGCAGCCAGATGAAAATACTGGGAGTTGGCCTCAATGGCCTCATGGCCCCACTTCATGCCAGCAGCAAGGAACCAGGTAAGGGAGAGGATGACCCACCAGATGGAGCTGGCCATGCCAAAGAAGTAGAGGATCATGAAGAGGATGGTGCAGCCTTCTTTCTTGGTGCCTTGGGCCACAGTGCGGTAGCCATCCTCAGAGAAACGCTCTAGACACACCACCCGCTCCTCCAGCAAGAAGCCTGCTGCGTAGGCCACTGCCACCATGAAGTAGCAGCCCGAGAGAAAGATAATGGGCCTCTCCGGGTAGCTGAAACGACGCATGTCTACCAGGTAGGTGAGCACCGTGAAGAGGGTGGAGGCACAGCAAAGCACGGACCACACGCCCACCCACAGTCGGGCAAATCGCACCTCTGCCTCCTTGAAGTACATGAGCCCATTGGGCCGGGCTGGCTCACAGGGGGCTCCACAGTCCCGCTCCCCCAGGAACCGGTAGCCCAAGTAAGAGGGGACTTTGAGCTGCCGGGGGCAAGAGAAGGAGAAGCCAGAGGGTGGCTGTGGTGGCGTGAGAAAGTCGGGGAGGTAGCCAGCTGTGGGGTGGACAGTGACCCCCCGACCCGCCGCACCACCAGGTCCTGGTGGGGCATCCGACGTGTTCTGCCCCACGCAGATCTCACCCGCACCGTGAACAGGGAAGTTCTCGCAGCGGAGCCGCTCTGGCCACTGGAAGCCGAACTTGTTCATAAGGGCCTCGCAGCCCTGGCGGGCCCGCTCGCAGAGGGAGCGGCAGGGTGGGATGGCCTGCTCCAGCACGGTGCACACCGGCGCGTACATGGAGCAGAGGAAGAACTTCAGCTCGGGCGAGCACTGTACCTTGACCAGCGGGTAGAACTGGTGCACCTCCAACCCTGCGTCCTCCTGGTTGGTGTGGCCCAGCAGGTTGGGCAGGATGGTCTGGTTGTAGGCGATATCCGTGCAGAGCGGGATGGAGATGGGCTGGCAGAAACCGTGGTCAGGCACGGAGATGCCCTTCTCGCCGTGGTACTGCTGTGCCGTCGCACCCGCGGGGGTCCCCAGCAGGGCGGCCAGCAGTGCGGCCAACCCCAGCAAGGGGCAGCCGGCGGCGGCCGCTCCGCCGCATGCTCCTCCAGCCCGCATCGCCGGGGCGGCCGGG
>VXAC01002952.1:2376628-2388632 GCA_013399225.1 Rhipidura dahli | reverse complement strand
CGCTCGCCAATCCGCGCGCAGGGGGCGGGGCCGCGCTGGGGGAGGGGAGGGGGAGGAGCTCGCGCTAGGGGAAAAAAAGTTGGGAACAACTTTTCCCATCCCCACCGGGCCGGGCCGGGAGGAGCCGCCCGCGGCCCCCCCCCCCCCCCCGCCCCCCNCCCCCCGACCCGCCGCACCACCAGGTCCTGGTGGGGCATCCGACGTGTTCTGCCCCACGCAGATCTCACCCGCACCGTGAACAGGGAAGTTCTCGCAGCGGAGCCGCTCTGGCCACTGGAAGCCGAACTTGTTCATAAGGGCCTCGCAGCCCTGGCGGGCCCGCTCGCAGAGGGAGCGGCAGGGTGGGATGGCCTGCTCCAGCACGGTGCACACCGGCGCGTACATGGAGCAGAGGAAGAACTTCAGCTCGGGCGAGCACTGTACCTTGACCAGCGGGTAGAACTGGTGCACCTCCAACCCTGCGTCCTCCTGGTTGGTGTGGCCCAGCAGGTTGGGCAGGATGGTCTGGTTGTAGGCGATATCCGTGCAGAGCGGGATGGAGATGGGCTGGCAGAAACCGTGGTCAGGCACGGAGATGCCCTTCTCGCCGTGGTACTGCTGTGCCGTCGCACCCGCGGGGGTCCCCAGCAGGGCGGCCAGCAGTGCGGCCAACCCCAGCAAGGGGCAGCCGGCGGCGGCCGCTCCGCCGCATGCTCCTCCAGCCCGCATCGCCGGGGCGGCCGGGTACCCGGGGAGCCTCGGGGAGTCTTTCAGAGCCGGCCGGCGGGACGCCCCAGGGGCATCAGCGACCAGAGGGAGGCGTCGGGGCCCCTTCGGTGGGGCAGGAGCGCGGCGACGGGAGGAACGCGGGCGGCTCCGCACCCGACCTCCACGACTTTCTTTCCTCGGCTCCGACGCGGCGACGCTCACAGCGCGGTGGCGGCGCTTCTCTCGGCGAAAGTTTCCGAAGCGGCTCTCCCCGGAGAAGGCAGCGGCGGCGGTAGCAGCGAAAGAAGAGACGCGCGCGTAGCCCGGCGACCGCTCTGGCCAGCTCCGCGCAGGGTCCCGCGGCGGCGGCAAGGCGGAGGCGCTACTCCCTGCACGACTGCACGGCCCCGAGGATTTAGGTTACGGCTAAACGGATTATTACCGCGCCCGACTGAGCCGTGTATTTTACTCCGGGGCTTAAATAAGTTTCAAAATCCAATTACTACGCGATCCTCCCCGCGGCTCGGCTGAGCTCCGCTCCCGACGGACACCGCTGCAGGCTGTGCGTCCGGGGCAGCCGTGCGCCTCCCGCCTCGGCTCGGGTCGGCTCGCTTGGTTCCGCTCCTCGCAGCCCGCGGCCCCGCAGACACCGCCCGCTCCGCGGCTCCCGGCCCGCGGCCGCGCCGGCACACAAAAAAGGCGCAGCTCCGCGCGGGCCCCGCCCCCGCCGCCGGCCCCATTCACAAACCGCNGCAGCTCGCTCAGGGTGGCCCGAGCAAACTAAAATTAACTGGCTGCTTTCTGAGCAGGCTTTGAAAATGCGAACAGCTGCCTGTGCCCGGAGTTATTAAAATGGAAGGAAAAAAAACTAGAGTAAGGAAACAAACCACCCAACCCAGCACCCGCGTACATTTGCAGAATGATCCTATTGCGTAGTTGGGATGTTCGTGTCTATGCGCCATCGCCTCCCCAGCGTGGGGGGTTTGATTTGTTATCGCAGCATGACCGTTGCTTTTTGCTGGCAGAATAAATGCTTTATTCATGCAGACCTAAGCCTTAGCTGGGGGAAGGCAGCTTTTTTTCAAATGTCCTGTGTTACCTAAGCAAAGAGGAGAAATTTTAAATACCCATTTACGCTGCAATGATTTCTTAAGAGACTGGATTAAATAATGAAAAACCAGGAGTTCCTCTGTGAAAGCACCCTGCCTGCAGGAGAGAAAATGGTATAGGTGGGGAGAGGGCTGTTAGTGGCCCACTAGGCCAAGCAGATCTAGAACTGGACACCAACACATATTTGCTAAGGACAGGAATGGGGGGTTTGCAGCATAGCTGTGTTTTGAGGTGCACTGCCAAAACATCCCCAGCTGGGACCATCTAGCCAAGGTGCAGGCAGAGCACGTCTTCGGCAGCACAGAAGGGGTGTGCTTGACAAAAGCCCTGCAACAAGGCCTGCTTCTGCTTCACTGGCCCATGAGAGTTTGTGCTCAAAGACAGGCTCAAGCCAAGTATTATTCAACTTACCTCATCCTCCCCTTTGAGGACAGAGGTTCCCCTGAACTGCAGTACTCAAATTTTTACTTTTACTCCTTTGCTTGGGACTGTGCTTCTATTAGCAGCTAAGCAAAGATATCGATCCGTACCATCCTCCAGGGCAGTTAAAGAGAGCAGGGTTTGGCTCAGGGAGCTCCAACAGCAATTGTTGGACAAATGTTTTCCATATCCTCTCCTGCTCATGAACAATGTGTCCTCATGCCAATAAGACCATGGTGCTGCAGCTTTTCTTACATTTCTTAAGAGAAGTTGACAGTTATAAACAGGCTTGCTAAAATGAATTTACTCCTCTTAATGGAGATGTTTTTAAAAATAATTCTGTGCATATAAAAGAATACATATGGGAAGGACTAGCTAGTTGTGACTGCAACAGTTCCTTCTGCAAAAGAAATGTTGTTTCTGCTTTCTCAGTTATAGTTGTTCGAGAGTGCCTTAGAGGAACTTCAGTTTTTCAATTTTTAAGACTTTTTATCTAAATTCCTTGCTTTTTCTACACCTGGTGACTAAGCAGGTTTTTGTGATACTCTTCACCTAAATAACCACCCAAATTACATGAATTTGTCTACTCTATTGTTTGGTTTTTGGCCACTAGTCGCTTTCAATAAAATTATTCTTCCCACAGTTTTGTTTGGGGTTTTTTGGGGGTTGTTTTTCTGTTATGGTATTTTTAAAAATATTTATTTATTTATTTACTGGTGGGTTTTTTTGTTGTTGTTTTGTTTGGCTTGATTTGGTTTGGGGGGGGATTTGGTTTCCTCTTTCCCCCCTGCCTCCCCAATCTGTAAGAATCACCTTAAAGCCTCTCTTTTTCACTTAGGCTTATATGACTGTCTTCATCTGCAAAGCACTTTGGGATATTCACTATGAAAAACATTGGATGATATGAGATGTTTCACTGGCAAGCAATGACAGTGCAGAGAAAGTAAAGGAACCTCAAACTTTCTGCTCCATGCATTGCTCACTCTGATTTCAAGAAACAAGTTCAGAGCTAGTAAAACTGTATTGCAAGAAAGTACCTTTCAGCAAGTGACAGAAATGATTCAGAGTAAGGTATGTCAAATCAAGTGGCAAAGCTTTAACTGGACTTTTATTTCCTAGACAGGGCAGATGGCATCAGTAGCTCCCTCAGTTTTCTACTGGTCCCATTTATTAGAGTCATTCATCCAAACTATGGTATGAACAAAAAGATAACTGGGATTTGATACATGCTGCTAAAGCATCCTTTACACTTATGAACATAATGTAGAATCAAAGTGAAGCAAAAGGGGGGAAAATAGTGAAAATGTCAGCAGAAAGGAAGAAGGATTATGCCCTAGATTATTTCTTAGGGAGAGAGGAGATAAATTTATCACATGGAGTGATGATGCTAGGTCATCTCAGATGGCAGGAATGTGCAACAGGATTTACTAAGATGGATAAAGAAAGTCTCTTAGGCATGTTACCAAATTCCAAGGTCTTTTTTCTATTTAGACCCACAGGGAGATGGGAAACAATCACTGAGAGAGGCAATGGCAGTCTCAAAATGGCACACTGTGGGGTAAGAAAATCCCAGACTCCCAAGTCAGTCGCAGACATCCTGACAGCTTTCAGGGTCAGTAAAGAGAAGGAAAAGGAAAACAAAACAAAACAAAAGGCAGCAAAATTCATTATTCTGGAACACAGGTTACTCCAAAGCATCCAGAACCTCTGTAAGTACCATCAGCTACAGTTCAAACAGCAGCCTGCAAAATTACTTAAATTTCCTCACAACATGAGGGATCCTCATCAGCACAGTAAGCACAGCAGCCACCGTTAGCCAGGTTATCAGTCACCCAGAACAAATGCACTGCACAAGACTTTGCAGCATCCCACAGTTGTTGCAACCACAGGGCAGTTCAAAAGGTTTTCTCTCAACATCTCTTAACTACTGATGTTCTAAGTACATTGCATGGTCTGCCAGCAGAAAAGCTTCTCAAGCAAAGTCCTGCAAGTCCTAGATTCCAGAATAAAATTACAGTCTCAGGTGTTTGATACCAACTCTGGAGCTGTCTGACTAGACTACTGTGCATAGGGAGGAATTCTTAGGAATAAACAATTATCTGTCTTTTTACTCATTTAAAAATATATCCAGTTCAACTTCCAAGCTGAGTCAAAATGAGGAGTGGCATGCCTACATGATGTCTTTTCCTGCTGTTTTAAAGCCTCCTTAAATGGTGCCAATATAATTTTCCTTGTTTCCTATCCCATCTGATAGAAAACTCTTCCCATGGGGGGAGGGAAATCAAAACAAAACACCCCCTCCCTGCCCCACCACTTATTTTGAGTGCCTGAGGGAGAACATTTTCAGATTACCTGTTGCAAAGCTTTCAGTCCTCCTTGCCCTCAGTAGAACAAAGGCCATTCCTGCCCCCTTCTTTCCTCCCACAGAAACTTGCCGGACCTCAGCTCCCTTGACGTCCTGCTAACCAGCACTGCCAAAGTCCCGGTGCCGCCGTCTGAGCTGTGAGATTTGTCCCAGTTACTTTTAGTAAATAACTTTTATGGCACTTTTAACCTCGACATTTTGAAGCATGCTTACATACAGCCTTACATGATCAGACAGGCTATTGAGCTACCAACATCAAAATTTGCACTCCCTAAAGCTTAGTGGAGAAATGCCAGGAGCCTGGGGGAAAACTATGCATTTGCCTATTTTACATAATTATTTGCATAATTAGAAATAAAATAAGTTTATAGTATTATATCTGCTTGCATTTCTATCAATCTGATAGATTAGTCTAAATCACATCTTGTTGGAGCTCATCAAAGAAATCCAGTGGTTCCGTAGGGAAGCGGGAGAGCCTCGTATTTCATGGGCAGGAAATGGGAAAAGCAAGCCCCTGCCCCCAACCACGGACCCTTAATTTGAAATTAGACGGAAGACATAAGAAACTGATTGAAAAGAGCATATGGGGAGGGCACAGGTGACAAAAGAAAGGGGATACTGCTGGAGGGGATGTGGCCTCCCACAGCAAGAAAGGTAAAAGCTCTTTGCATCATGGCTTTATAAAATAATTATTAGTTTATGAAGTAGTATCCCAAAGGATACGGGGAAGTAGCACTGTCCTCCACATTTATGGTCAGATTGGGAGAAACTTTAGAAAGCATTCACAAGGATGAGCTATCAGGCTGATGATTGCCTTTATCTCTAAGATCCATGAATAAGAAAACAAAACCTGAAGTTGATCTGCTCATCCCCCACTCAGCAGTTCATTGAAGACATCAGTTACATTTTAACCCTTGCATGATACTCTATGCCTAATCTGCTTTCTCAAGAGTTTTAGGGCTGCAGAGGGCCTGTGGTATAGAACCCAGGGAATCCCTCCCTATGTCAGTTTCTTAGGCTAAGTGCCTTTTTAACAAGACAAATTATCCACTGGCAGCAGTATTATCAGCCAGGCCCTGTCTTCATTATGTCTGGGTGCAGTATACTGCAGTATGAAGAAGGGAAATTCCAGAAACAATTGGAAAAGATGATATTTGTGTCTGCCGTCCTCTTTCTATCCGCGGGGAAGATCCTGTTCTGAGAATCTGGATGTAGCATAGGCATATGCAAACTTACTTTCTGATCCTTTGAATCTTAAGAGGTGCTTCTGACCTAGTATGGTGTATTCTAGACATAGTATTCTAGACACTTTCTAGACTGTTATAGCTGATTTTAGCAGATTCTATGTACACCAGGATATGTGAGATATAAGCCTGGGCAGCACCAGGAAAAGAGCTGCTTGGGATGGACCTGCTCCAGGCTCCTTGGGCTGGCCACTTTCTCTTGGTTTCTGCAGCAGAGGCAGTCTCATGGATGCTCCAGCTTTTCCTGAGCTTCTCTCAGTGTCTGTGAAAATGACTCACAGATATGCAAAGGTCTCTAGCAGAGTCACTCCTTGCTTTATAATTCTAAAACTATTAGAGATCCAAGCAAAAATAAATATAGCCGTACCTGCTTGCTCTCATAACCATGCAATGTTTTTTAGGCAGCTGACTAGTGTCTTGTGGTTGAAGCCCCCCTTCCCAGAACTGTATTCCCTTAGATCTCTTGTCCATACCATGGGTCCATGACCTAGTCTGGACTATCTATCAGACATCCCTTTTCCTCCAAAACCCAGTGCTTTTGTTCATTCTGTGTGATTCCCCCTTCTATAAACTCCCATTCAGTTTCTGAGGTCAAAGACAAATCCTAACACCTGATCTCCAGGTCCTTCCTGAAGGAGCTGCACAATTACAAAACCCTGAAGAAAAGTCTGCAGAAGAACTAAAAAATACTGTTTCTCCTTCCTTGGGCCAGCCAATTCCATAGAGCTGTCCTATTGGTCAGCTGCCATTACGGCAACAAGTCTCTTACCAGGAGCATTTCTGCATGCAGCTCTAGCAATGTAAGGCTGTTACAACTGAGGTACGTAAAACTTTAATGAAAAACAGCCAAGTTTCTCACGTTTGTGCATAAATTTCCCAGCTCACTGCAGATGGTGCCACAATATTTTTGAAAACTGAATAATGTTTTGCTTCTAGCCCCAGGGCTGGTGTGGACATAGTGACTGGTTGCTCTGATCACTCTCCTGTTGATACCCTTTGGTTGTGAGGGGTGCTGCAATGGTCAGATGCATTGTGATATGCCCTTTGTCATTTATGCCCAACCTTGGTTTAGGTTTTGTCTTTCTATAGATTCATCTATTTGAGGTTACATTTTAATCTTCTTTAATGCACAGACTGAAGCCTTGCACTTGTCTTGTTTGAGTTTTCACTTGTTTCAATGGAAACAGCAGGATTCTCATCAAAGCTACAATCTCTGTTTATGTAGGAAGAAGACCTATATTTAGCCCAAAAGAAGAGATGGGAAAGACCCATAATATCTTTTAGTTCCTGCTATTACATAGGTTAGTGGTATAATCAGTCTAATTATAAATGCCTAGAATTATGGGACTCTTGTCATCTCTCTTGGGACGTGGTTCTACTATCTCACAATCACATAGGCAGGAAGCCACTGCCTGATGTTCAAACAAATGGTCTGTCTTTGCTTGGTTAATACTCACTAAAGATGAGTGCAGCCTCCAGAAACATATTGTTTCCAAAGCTTAGAAAACAAGGGAAGAAGAGCTGGTATTCAACACAGAATCTGCCAGATGTCTAAAGAGGCTAAGGAATTCCTAAGCCTCTGTTTACAAAATCCTGTCTCCTCCCATGAATGCTTAAATTACCAATCACTGCTACCATCCTATGTTTAAGGTGATATTTCCTTAACCAACTCTACTTTCAAAATTGGATTGGAAAGAGAAACAAACATTTTAATTACTTTTCCCTCTTCTTATTTGGCTTGCACAAATTAACCCCTCCGTTCTCCACGAGTACATATAAACTGTTACAAAGAATTATTTCTTCCCTTGGTCCCAAGTGGGCCTTGGAGACCCACTTGCCATGGTGGTTCTCTGCTTTGAGGACACTTGAAGGTTTTCTATGCAGGGCTACTGCCTGTTGCATCCCTGCAAACCCTGGAGGTGGATGATGCTGCCGTGTGGAGAATTTCCCTTTCTACAAGCGCCCCAGGCTGCAGTGACCAAACAGCATTTCAATGTAGCAATGCTGTTTAAGGGAAAGGGACAGAGGTCTAACATCAGTGTTTACAGACAGCTCTTCTGAGAAACTGGGACCCTCAGGTTTGTGGACCAGCATCACATCTCTCCTTTACCTCTTTTTTAATCACTTGCTTTCAAACTATGATTTCTGCCTTGGTGTCAGCCTGCATTGACTGCACTCTCTTGGAGCTGGGACCACTGGTACTGTGACTGGCACTGGAGATATTCAGCTGATTTCCTTCCATGGAGGAAGGGGAACCAGAAAGCAGCACTTCAAATAAGTTCCCTCCTCATGGAATCTCTGCAGGGAATGAGGGCCCATTTTCTTAATTACATGTTCATTAGTATGTTTAGTGCTCTCCTCCCTCTCTTCCCCCAACCCTGCCACCTGGGAGTTCCTACTATGTTACTGAAAAGCCACAGAGGTTTATTTAAATACCACATAGTCAGATTGGAATGAAAAGCTATGAAGCTTCCCCTCTTTAATACTTTTTGAAATTATTTATGGGCTATGCTTCTTGCCTACGTAGAAGGTGCCTTCTGAGATTCCTGCAAGTCAATGCAGAAATAGCTATTTGAATTGAGCAATAATTAGAAGCAGATGGAGCAAAGCAAAGCATCACAGAAATCCCATTCTGCTAAAGAAACACTGCTGTCTGAAATAGATTTCCGCTGCATGTAACATTTTCTCATATGGGCTAAAAAGAAATAACATCATATGTCTGGTTTGCACCTACCAAAGCTGGGAAATTCAAAGTAACATCTGCAATTCTGCTTTGAATTCAGTCTCAATCTGCATGCCATTTGCAGCCCCTACATTTGCCTGTACCACAGTTACAATTTCTTTTCTTTGCTAGACCGTGGAACAATGGGCATTCAGTTACTTTTTGTGAATGGGTGTATGTTTGTTTCGGGGTTTTTTCTCAATCTTTGGTGGATTTTGGTGGTTGTTCTGTTGTTTGGGGTTCTTGTTTAGTTTTGTTTGTTTTTAAATTATTTAAAATTCTAGGAAAATGTTTGTGACTTAAAACACATTACAGTATTTAGTAATCCACAGACTCAGTCTGGGGAAGGTACTCAGAGCTCTCAAATTCTAATTTGCAGCCAAATTTTTATGTGCTTGGTGTAGTGGATTGTTTCACTCCTAACTTCTAAAAATAACATGTCCTGCTCTCATTGCTCCCACAGAACATCCCCTTAAGTTTAGAGAGAACTGAAAACTCACAGCATCTCAAAGACAGCTGTACAGCTCTCAAGCTCAAATTTTAACTGTTTCTCATTTGCTTTCCTTACATGAGAGCAGCTGGATGCAGTTTGCTGAGGGGCTTTTGTTGAACCATGTTGTTGGGGTGAGCTGATTTTATTTCAATGATTGTAACTTATTGACCTGATAGAAAGCCATAAAGTCATATTTTGGTCAGCTGCTACACGTGTCCAGTAAAGCCGTGATTTTAATGGTGGGCTTGTTCATAATTACGTTGACATTTTCAATAGGCAGGAATCCATACTACAAAATAAGGGAGTCTTCACAAGACATTTTAGAAAGCAACAGTATTAAATTGCAAAGATAGACATACACTCACTATCTCTGAAAACTTTAATATTGTAGCACTCCAAGGTGTTCTAAACTTGTGCTACTCGAGAATGCTTACAAACAGGCTTGAGGGTTTCACCTGGAGCAGAAGTTACACCTAGAAAAAAAAAAAAAAATTGGATTTTGAAGGAAATCATAAAGGTTGGCAGGTTGCTGTTTCCTTTCTGATGTGAGTGGGCAGACGTGTGCTGGTCCCGGCCAGAGCCTGTCCCGAAGTGCTGCGCAGGGCTGCTCCCAGGAACCTGTCCTGCAGTGCTGATCCCGGCAGCCTGTCCCACAGGGTTGATCCCAGGAACCTGTCCCGCAGCGTTGATCCCAGGAACCTGTCCCGCAGTGCTGCTCCCAGGAGCCTGTCCCGCAGTGTTGATCCCTGGAACCTGTCCCGCCGTGCTGCTCCCGACCGCAGTCGGGCAGGGGCTGGTTCCGCCCGTGGGGCGACGGGCGAGCGTCGCGGCCAGACCTGTGCTGTGGGAAGTGATGCTGGGAACAGCAATAGGTGGCATCCCTCTGTCTGACCTGCCTCCCAGCTCCGTGCTGCTGTAGGTTCAGGATTTTGCCTGGGGTGGGAAAACTGAAATTCCAGCTGCTGATAGCTATTAAAGTGCAACTGCTGAAGCAGAAATGTTAATGCTGGTGTCTTTGCCAAACTCCTACTCGTTTATTTTCATAAAGACTGTTGCTGATGGTGGGGGGAGGATAATGTAGGGAAACGAGGTCTAATATTAAAATAATTACTTTCTGGGCAAAGTGAAGAAGTCCTCCAGTAGTATCCTAGCAGCTTCCCCGCATGGTGTGTTGGGTGATGGTGAAGGAGTGCTAATCCTGGAAACTCTCTATGGACATTGACAGTATTTTTTTAAGGTTGCTGACCTGTGGGTATTTGAGAGGTGCTATAAATTGCTTTTACCTGAATTTGAATGAGGCAGCATCACACCAGTGGCTTCTGGTTTGGGAGACGGTAGGCTTTTAAAATGTACCATTGTTGTCATTGCTATTATCCAAGTGCAGTGTAACCCTTGTTGCTTTCCTAGGCACAACAGTAAAGGCATTTTCTGCCCAGTGAGATCTTATTCATGCAAGTTGTAGTAGAGAATGATGACTCATGAACCAGCCTGTGGAAAGATGGAGTGGTTACTGTCCCCAGACATCCCCTGCCCTGTGCCAGAGATTGCTTTTTCCAGGGCAAGGACATCAACTCAGAGCCATTGTAGGACTCACTGTATTGGAGCAGTTCAGATTTGGCACAGGACTACTTCCCTTCTTTGAGCTGCAAACTGATGTGATTCCTGGAATCACATCATTTTTGGCCCAGAGATCCCTGCATGAGGGGCAGCCACTTGCAGGAGAACAGCAGGGCAAGGGAAGGTGGTGGGAGTTGCTGCAGCCATCTGATTTGCATGTGTTTCTGTGACTCAGTATTCTCCCTGACCACAAGGGTCAGCTCTTTGTGAGTAAAGTCTATAGGCGTTGCTCCCTAGATATTTCATGGGTATGATGAGTTTGGACTCTCTATAGCAATCTGAGCAGCTGAATAATAGCTACTCACCAGACTCCAATTTTTCTAAACAGTTTTCCAAAGAAGCACTCTGTTTTCCAAGAATGTCTAGGGTAGTTGTGCTTAAACATCAAAGATCTAAAAATTAGATTTCCTTCAAAAGCATATCTTAAAACTGGTCAGTTTTTGTGGTTGTTTGGGGTTTTTTTTAGCTAGACTGACTCTTTCTTTAAGATGCTCTCAGATTCTGGGTGCCCGCCACCAGGGCTGTGGGTGGTGAGGAGACCCAGGCCACTTCTGAGCTTCTTCAGAGGCACTTACCCACTCCAGGGAAGCTGCAACTGAAGCCTGGCAGCTGAGAGAGCCAGCACAAATGGTATTTTGCTAAATAATTCCCTAGGGTTTGAGGGCTTGTTTCCTAACAGGGCCAGCTAAAAAAATCCAAGAACTGGCATGGGGGTTGTATAAAAGTTCATTATTGCTTTTGTCCATCTTTGAAAGTATTGATTTAAAAAGTACGTATTTTTCACTACATTTTTATCAAAATCACTTTTGAAAAGGATTGCTTGTTGAAAGCCTTTTCAAGAAAATTCAGTTTACTAGTAGTATTTGAAGTCATCTGGTTTTCAAACATGGTGAAAAAATTGCATTTGGGATAGGAGCTCATGTGGAAGCATCATGGGAGAAAACCCAAAATGTTTCTGAAAAATAGTTGAAAAGAGTCTGTATGTGACAGTCTCTTCCTGTTCGCTAGCATACAGCTAAAAGAAAAATCAGGTCCATTTTAAATGTAAAAATGCCCAAGTGTTTGCCTCTACAAACAGAAACAAAACCAAAAGCTGGGTAAACCCAAATTGTATAGCCAAGGAGCCCAAGCACCCCTTGCCTAGAGGAGGAATTAGTGGCTTGCATAATCAAGCCTGGGGAGCTCATTTTGTCATGCTCAAAGGGCTGCAGTGGTGCAACAGTAGGGGTGGAGGGATCAGCGAGCACCAACAATGAATTCCCTTCATTTTTCCATTTTAAGGCCTGAGTAGAGGAAATGCAAAGCTCTTCTTTTTTGCTCTCTCCTTCCACCCCCCCCCCACCCCC